>VZTQ01007401.1:205613-235879 GCA_013400755.1 Pelecanoides urinatrix | reverse complement strand
GGGTGAGTGAGCGTCTGTGTGGTTCTGAGCTGCCTATTGGGGTTGACCCACAACTTCCCAAATTCAACTGGTGTGCGTGCTGAGGCCCTGCTTTCCAGGAAGTGGCAAGACATCTGCCTCACAATGGGAAGTAGCAAATTAATTCCTCTTTTTGCCTTCCTTGTAATGCAGGCTATGTTTTTCTTAGTATACTGTTTTTATCTTGACCCATAAGGGTTTTTTGGCATCTTATTTTCTTCTGCCCATCCTGTTGAGGAGAGGGAGTGAGAGACTGTGCGGGTATCTGGCAATCAACCTGCCACAGGGAATAACATCTCTTAGTCCGCAAAGGCATTTTCTGAATGCAGGTTTACTCTACCTTCCCAAGATAATTTGGAGACACTCCTATACATATACTTCAAGCCCTTACTGCATAGCTGTGCAGTATCTTGTCAGAGATTCCCAGATACTTTACCTATTATACAAGGACATTATATTTTCCTTGACAATACTGTCACAAATATTAACTTACTCACTGGTTTATTAAACCCCTCTTTAAAACAAAGAAATATCTAACATCTCTGAAGTCACCTAAATAATTTCCTATAGCAGTAAGCTCCTTTCTCTCAAATGCAGACCCTTATTATTTTACAACAGGCTAAATTATATTAATTATTTTAGAGCAACTATTTTAAATACTGTTTTGATTTCACCATGCTGGAAATTTTTTACAGTGTTTGCTTTAAAACACATTTTCAAGCTGGTATCATGTGAGCTTAAGTGTGATACAGAATGGAAGTTTCAAAGTATACTGCCAGTAGGCAAGGTATGTGATTTCAAAAAATCAAATCTGTAGGATTGTCAGGTCTCAGCCTCTTCCTTACCTGTTGCTCTCTAGGGTTGTGTTCAAAAGGAGTCTGTAATACACAAGCTGATCTCTGAAATACCATGGCCAGAGGGCATATTTCCTTAAAGGATTAAGATCTGATTGTTTGACTGAAAACATGTGGAAGAGAGGTATGTAAAGAATAGTGTAAAAGATCTTCCTTTGACAATTATATTATCTATAAATCAATAAAAGATATCAGATCTGAAAAAAAAATTGACTGTTTTTCTGCCATAGGTCTCAAGCTTAAAAAGGAAAACATTCTTCCTCATTATCTCCTCGAAATATGCCACGAGTTTCTTCAAAAGATTCTGCTATCAAGACCTCAAACTACAGTGTCAGGAAAACTCTCCCTGAGGAGAAACTTTAATTTTGAGAAAGTATATAACTGAATGCCCTCCTCTTTATAGATAAACCCTTTATGGGAGCTATGGTGATTTTAAACTGAACAAAAGGCCAACCAAATTATTTTCCTCCAGGTTTATTTCTTAACTACCTTTCACTCACAGAGTGCATTACAATTGTCAGGTGGCTCCAGTCACACTGTTATGAACTCAAACTTTCATTACATCAAAATGTAAAAAGGTCACAAAAGTTATCCACTCCTCAGGTGCAAGCCTAGGAGGAGACCCAACTCTTCACATTTGTCAATAATGAATAGTTTCAGTCTGCATACTTTCTCTCAAATTGGAATTTTGTTTTCCATCTGTAGGGAAATGCAATAATCTGTCTACTGGATAAAGCGAATGATATTTGAAAACTGTCTAGAAAGTTTTATAGCAACATTTCATCTGCAAATCTCTGTCTGATGATATCGTAGTTTGTAACACATTTCAGGGCTGAAACATATGTAATGGAAGAAAAGATCATTGGTTTAACTTTGTACATAGTATACAGTCTTTTGAATTACTGTAAATCAGGATTAAGAAAACATAGTTTGTTGGTTTATTTATACAATGCAGTGTTGTTTCTCCTTTAATAACCAGCATCCTGTCTTAGTTCCATAGAAAACTGCAGCTCAAGTACATTAATCTTATTTTTATTTTTAATCATCTTTGAATCCTACTCTCAGTTGTGAAGTTTTCATTAAGATCACAAAATCCTGTTTTCATAGAAATTCTAGCTCAAGAAATCAAAGGTCAAAATTTGAATACATTTTCTTACTTTCAACAGATTTTATGGCATTTTTATTACATTTGTCCTTAAATCAACATAAAAATGTGGCTTACACAGACTCTTTAAATTGCATAGCTACCATATTTGTATGTTACATAGTTAATATTAGCCCTTTTCCAGGATATATTGAAGGGCAATAATATGAAACATTTGTATTATATTAAGACTAAGAAATGGTGTGTTTTCTGAGGCCATCATGAAATTCCTCGAGGTCTTCATATATGTATCTGTCTGTGTAAGTAAAGCACATTTTCTTTCTTCCCTCAGATGCTGTATACAGACATCAAAAATTATTCAAATACTTGCTGCCTACATAATCTTATTTGAAAAACAAGAAGATTAATTGAAGGAGAGGGTTGGTGTGGGGGTTTTTTGTCTGGTTGGTTTACGTGTATCACTGGAGATGCTGTCTTATTTCAGGAAGAATCCTGTCTCACACACAAAATTTATACAAATATATTTCAGATCTTTCATAAGATAAATTTGGTCCTTAAATGGAAAAGTAACTTTAAAAAGCAAGCTCATACATTGAGTTCACATATATTTCAGAGAACTTTCTGCTCCAAATCATAGAAATTAATTTCATCCTATCTCTTGCCAGGCAGTTCAAGCATTTGTTCTCTTTTCTCTCCTCCCAGAGTGTTCCTATTTTTTGATGGAAAATTCATTTTTTATGACATTGAAAAGTTAAGAAAATAAAAGTGAAATGTAATTTTTATATTGATTCATATCAAACTGAAGTATCCTTCACTGATGAATTGAAACAAAATATGGTATGTGAAGTCCACCAAACCTTAAATTGTTTTTGTCTCCCCTTAAGGACTTTTACTTCAGAAGCTTAATGAGCTCATTGTCTCCTTTCACCTGACTCCATAGTTGTCACACATTTTCTATAATGAGCTGTGGCTAATCCAGAAGGGAGACAGTGACAGAGTGTTGGAAATTAAATCTGGCTTTCTAAAATGTTGTGGTACACACGTAAAACTGCATAAATAGTAAGTTTCCTATACTGCTCCACACACACAAATCTGGCCTCCTTGAAACCAACAACAGTTTTCCCACTGACTTCGGTGAAACCATTCTTCAGAATAATCTACAACCTTTGAGTAGTTTTTGTCAAAAGGGATGTTCTAATGACATCACTAAGCTCTTAAACTACAGGGGAAAGCTTGCATATTGGTGCTTTCATCCCCACATGTTTTAATCAGAAAATATCAGCCTCAATGGGTTTACAGGTAACCTTCAGCAATGTTAAATTCAAGTATGTTTCACTGGGGAAGGAAAAAAACAACACAGTCTATATAGCTGAGTCATTTAAAATCAAAATTATGTGAATTATGTGAATTTAAATCTTCAAGAGACATGACATTTAAGAGCGTGAATGTTAACATATGTCACTAATATTTCATCTTTTAACACAGCTTTCTGAGAGCTGGGAAAAGATGATGGAGGAATTACAGGTACCAAACATATCATTATAATATTCCTAAAAAAGAAGAAGTTTTATTACTTTAATGGCAATTTTATATTTCTTTAATCTCATTTGCATGAGTAAAGAATATGCATAGATATAATTTCATGAATGAACAATTAACCTTAAGTTCTAAATACTGTTAT
Organism: Pelecanoides urinatrix; assembly: GCA_013400755.1. Classification (NCBI taxonomy): domain Eukaryota; kingdom Metazoa; phylum Chordata; class Aves; order Procellariiformes; family Procellariidae; genus Pelecanoides; species Pelecanoides urinatrix. Next base: position 232,221 of record VZTQ01007401.1, on the reverse strand, counting down.
TGCAAAATATCATGACTTTTTTTGCCACCATGGTAAGAATATCAAATATAGGTTACTTAAAACAGTTTGTTTTCTAGCCCTTTTATAATATTTAGATGGTAGCGTTATTTCTTGCCATAAAATAGATTTTGACTGTATCTCTGATAGCACGCTTTGGTGGAGATAAACCATATCTATTTAGCAGCTGAATGGCTACTAGGGAGATATCACAGACCAATAGTTATTCTGACAATACATTTGTTCCTGTAACTCTTTCAAACAACATCTGTTGTTGGAAACAGGAATATGGCTTCATGTTTTGGTTGCATGGCTGAGAACAATTTTGTTTAATTGCATACAAGATGGAAGCTGTTCTGCACTGAAAACTAAAGTAATGCTTTATAATTTATCTATATAGGAGGCTTTGCCATACATTGGTGACATAATTAAGCAGCTAAAGTTATTAAGTCACTTTGTCATGTGGAAACTTTTATACCACAGTAAGTATGATCCCTTTTTTTGTGGTTTATTTTACACTATTTCAAGAGCAACAAAAGCTAAACTTAAAGGATCTTTTTTACTTTGACTATGTAACTATTACCTTTGAATACACAGAGTATCCTATGATAGTATAATTAAGGCTGTCTTAAAACATTAAAACAAACAAAACCCCAACCAACAAAAAAGAATCATGATCTTCCATGCACTTAGCTCCAATTATCTTCTGTTTGCTTTCAGTTGCATAATGTTTGCAGCACATTTGCTTGACAGCAGTCATACATCATGTGTTGCATCTGTCACATCACAAGGAAAAGATGAGAATGAGACCTGGGGGACAGCACAGCATGTGAAGGCAGTGGAAAGGTTGACAGGATTCACCTACAGGAGGGGGAAATTTGTTCTCATTTCCAGGTGAAGGAAGGATTCCTTTTTTTTTTTTTTTTCTGTTTATTATCTTTTGCAGCATGTTAGTGAAAATGGCATGCCCTGTTGCCAATATCCTGAAGTTCATATCTGTATATAAAGTTTGAGAAACAGTTAAAATGAAGTATCTCCCTATTTCTTAAAGCTAGACATCTAACTCTTAATGAAAATTACAAGACACATTAGCATGATAAATAATACATGACAAGGTGTGTGTTACTGTGAGATAACGTGCATCTCAGAGGCACGGTGACATAAGCCTTGGAGTGTCTTAGTACAATTATAAAATGGCTCAAAGATAGAATTTTTAAAAAGAAGATTCACGTGTTCGTAGCTGTCCAGAAGAGAAACATGACTAATTTGTTACTATAATGACTACTGACAGATTTAGGAGGGGAAATATAATATTTGTTTAATATTCTGATAATTTTCTTAGTTTTCTGACACAGGCATTACATTTATTGTTCTATGGGACTGGACTCCTGCCAAGGTCTCTGTTATGACCGGCTTAAACAGCACTATAGTTGGTGTTAGCAACCTGTAGTGAAATGTTTCCTACCAGCAAAAATATTGAATTAACTGATTCCAAATTTCTTCCAATTGGGCAGCCACAGTTTGATTATCATTTATTCATCACCTTTCACTGAGTTCCAGATTTGGACTCTTGCTCTTAAAGGGCAATGATAGGACCCCCAGATTTGTGGGTGTTAGTATAGATGGGAAAGGAGAATTTTATTCCTTGAAGCCACTAATCTCTATTCAGGATAAGTAGTGGGAAGTGGTTAGGTCATGCCTCCTTGAAAAATATGTAGGAAAAAACAGGTGGCAGAGAATTAATCCTCCCTCTCCCTTCTCCTCTCCTTGCACCCCAGGGACTGCTGGGGGAATAAGGAGCCAGGTGCTGAATATCTGTTCCCACTGTGCTCTGGGACTATTGCTGCAGTAACAACACCTCCAACTCTCAAATGTGTCCTCCACATAGAGACACAGTTGTAATGTATTAGAATGCTAGACACAAAATGCTACACATATGAACAAGACTTTTTTATTATAATGTCTAATATGATTGCCTGTCCATGTTATAGGATGTCCCATTATGCATTTCTTTGCATCATTTTTTTTTTTAAAAAAGGTATGATAGCTATAGCAGTGTAGATGTTTCTTACTTCTTACAAAATCACTAGAAATCAGACTGGGAGACAAATTGCACAAAGAGAATAAATTATTTACCTGTTTCTTACATTTACTATGAGATGCTAGTACCTGCAATCAGTTCACCAAAGCTAGCATTTAGTTCTCAGGTGTTCTGCTAATAAAAGGAAGGGGCGCAAGGGATGAATACACCTTTGTGATGTATTTTCTAACTGTCTTACCCATTTCTAGGTTAACATTTTTAGAAGGAGTAGTTTTTACAACACCTTTCTTTTTTTCTGGTATTGTTGACTTCAGATAAACACATAAACTCCTACTAGCAATGATTGCTGCATGTAAGGGTCTATAAAACCTCAAAAAGTGACCGTACATAGCAATCAGTTGGGACTGTGAGAGAATACACTGACATTTATAATACACCCAAACCAGACACAGTTCCTATGGAGACTATGCATGTGTTTTAATAATGCAGAGTTGTTTATAATATCCTAATATGAAACTTCATATGAAATAAACATACTTATGGTTTGCATAAGAAAATCCAACCCTGCTTAATATGGGATTATGATGCTGTATTAATCTCTTTCCATATCCACTGTGATACAGTTGGTTTAATTTTATTGGAAATATTTTTTGAAATATTGTCTTTCACTTGTTGTCGGAGTACTCATGCCATTAGATATCACATTCTCATATTTACATTCCTTCTAGACTTGTGGTTTCACATGTTTCCTTGCATAGTGCCACCCCTAACTCCCAGCCCAGTTTATAGCTAGTGTAGAGCACAAAATGATGTATACTCTGCCATTTCTCATGTGCAATTTTTTCTCACTGGACTGTTATGCCAGTCATGGGTAACAGGTTATTCCTAAGCAATTTATCTGCTTTCTTTTCTTTAAAGTAATACTCTTTCCCCTGTAATAGATTTTATTGGCATGTTAGAGTACCACTGGAAAGTTACCTCCACCCTTTGAGCAGACAGCAGTCAGCACAGCTAATGAAACCTGATTATTTGGAAAAGTTATGAGTAGTGAAGAACTTTCTTTGTGCAACACTTTCTTGTGTTCAAGTATCAACAGTGTTAGATCAGACCTGTTTCTGTTGAGGACAGTTAGGAACCCCTTCATTCCAGACGTTCTCTGTAGATCTGATCAAGATCCTCATAGATGGTGGGTAAACATTGATTAGTATTAGACCTTTTCATTCTGGGAAAAATTGGGCAAAAGCTATTGTCACCTACAGATTAAACATGAGTCACCTGGTTATGTAGTATGGAAAAAGCTCCCAGTGGGTTACCCAGGTGGTCCCCTTCTTTTCAATGACTACAGATCTCATGAAATTGCAATCCATTTTTTACCTCTGCTTTCACTGCTTCAGTATTTCAGAGGAAACAAGAATATGTGGTATGTGATATGCTACTGTACATCAGCAACTGGGAAGAGGGCATTTAAGATTCTGCTTCCACAAACACAAACATCTTTTTAATTAGAATGTAGTGATCATTCTCCACACACAGTTTGTATTCTCTAAACCTAATGTCCAGTCTCCTATATTACTATTGTTATTGTTACTGTTATTGTTACTGTTACTGTTACTGTTACTGTTATTATTTTAAAAGTAAGAAATAAATTTCAGTTGACTAAAGGTAGAATGTCCAGGAACAGGTTCCTCAGATAAGAAACGGAGGGAAGAGAGATGTTCCTGTTGTCTAAATGTAAGTCTCTTGAATTACCAGGCTAGTCTCCTAAAATTCTGGATTTGGTCAAGGCTGGGAGAAGGAGGTTCTTTTAGTGCACAAGTACTTGGGTTACCTAATACTCTATGTCAGCAGAAATGCAAGGGAAATGTATCTCTTATTGTAGAAGGAATGCAACAAGAGCAATCTGTAAATTTGTATAAATCAGACATCTAACATTACATCATCTTGCCTTATATTGATCATATAGAAAAGTACCTCATAGTCTTGATTTGTCTGTTACTCAGTTTCTGAGTGCTTTCTTCTGAAAACTTTGTCTCTTTTTGTGCTTTCTGTATGTAAGGATTAGAAACTGTTAAAATAACAAAGCAAAAAAAAAAAAAAAAGATCCTACTGCCAAGATTATTGTTGATTTTTATAAGGAAGGTAATTTTACTCAATATCTTAGCAGGTAAATATGTATTGTGGGATTTTTTTTTTTTTTTACTAAAAGCTAACAAAAGAAATATAATTTAAAATGTTATCATAAATAATACAGAATTTTTAGTGTACTCTCTGGTCAAAATTTCAAATATAAAAAAGGATAGAAAAGGATGGAGTAAATAGAAAAAAACCTGAGCTTCAAGGTAAGTAATTCACTTGAATGTAATAGAATTTTTTTATCCTGAAAATATGTCACTTTAATCAAAAGGAAAATCTAATTCCCTGGGATTGCAAGATCTATGAAATTTAAGCCATATTTATTATATAAGGATGAAACTCCAGATTGCCCTGTATTTCCAGTTCTGATACAGCTGTGTATCAGGGCTGTACCTATGTGCATACCCCATATACTCAGTCACCAGCTTGCTCAGTGGTGCAGGAACTCCCCAGGTAGTATCTGCACAGTTAAGACAATGGTCTGGTTGAAGATAATGAGCTACCTGGATTCCTACCCTTCTTCACACGCAGCTTACTAATTATCATTACAGGAGCTCTACAGGTGGTAATTTAGGATAGTTCCAGAGATTTCTCCAGGAGTTTCCTCCTGTTCATAGGCCAACTAAATGATGCAATTTGTATGCTTGCATGTTCCGTTGATTAACATCTGGGGTGGAGAACTGGGACACCCCAGGAACCTTCTTGTAATTCAATCTTTTCTATGTAGGAGATGCTTTGAACATAGTTTAAAATAACCCCTAACAAATGCTCAAGCATATGCTGGAGTTGCCACACAGGACGAGGAGCCAGCTCAGTTATAGGAAATCACCAGAACAGCAGTTCAGGCAGTCTTGCCTGATCCAGATAAAGATGTCATGTCAAGGACACTTGAAAGGGGAACCCCATCATCATCCACATGGTCATTGTTTATCCTGTTTGAGAAATCGGGTTGCTCACATGAGAATGTATGTTTTTTAACAGACAGTCTGTGAATGTCTGTGCAACACGGGTAAACTGTGAAACTTGAAAACTATCTTGTATTTTATGATTTCTGTGCACTCACCACAGATTTTTGTTGGGAAATATAAAATAAATTTTTATTCTCATGTTAAAATTTTGTGAATCATAATAGTCACTTTGTTTGGTTTTGTAATTTACATTCTTTTCAAGTCTATTCCAACAAGGCTTTCTCTGAATTTTTTTCCTTGCATTCATGAATACCAAGAACTTCTAATGACAGAAACTACAAACTGTTATAGTCATAACTAAAATTATCAGGAAATGTTTATGGTAATGAGCAAGTAACATTCACGTGGTAATCTCCTTATTAAACATTAACAAATGTACAAAATTGTAATACTGAAAAATGAGATTTCAAGAAACGGATACTGTCTCCATGTTGTTTGCTGTAACAGTTGCTACGATCTTAGAACATATTCTTTTTATTTTATTCATAAAATAATATCTACTCAATGCTTGAGCTTCAGAAAAGGTTAAGTCAGGTAAAATAAACTTCTCTATATATTACTATATCGAAGTTATGAATGGGGCAATTTGAAAGACAGTAAAAACTACTATCTAGGGGAACATGTGCCTCATGAGTATCACTTACAGCAATATTTGCTCAGAGGGCACAAGAACCTGTACAAAGCAGAGTACTGAAATTAGGAGGAGGGTAATATTCAGGATACTGGTCACTACAAATTAGAGGTCTCTTTTTCTCTAATTCAGATCCCAGTATAATCCTTGATTTATTAGATGATAGTTAGTATATATGTACTCATTAAATTATGTTTCATACACATATGTTATTAATCTAAGTCTGAAGCACCAGTTAATTTAACATTTGATATGATTTATACAAGAATAAAACTCAGTTGTGGAAAGTATGACTGGGAAACAATGTACACTGTGCAATACTTAGCCTATGTACTTACATATAAATCTGAGCACTCCAAACCAGGAAGTTTTATGCACCATCACAAATCATCTTTGCAGCAAACAAAAATTCTAAGCTTGCAAAAACAGTCAGTTTAACAACTTGATCAATGTACCAATACTAAAGTATACACGCACAAGTCAGCTTCCAAATCTTAATAGAGAAAAGTCTTATATCAATCTAAATAGTGTTTCAGACATCATAAACTGACTTTTTAGAATCAATGTATTTTGTGTATTGTTAGTTTTAAAAAAAAAAAAAAAAAGCTTATTGAGCCTTGACTGAAAGCAATGTAGGTAAATTCATCTGGTGTGTACACACCACACATTAAAACATTAGCATGTTCACTAGGATAGTAGATCAGATATAAATCTGTCTGATGAAAAAGCATGGTTCTGCCATATTGAACAGGCCAAATAGACTTTGTATGAATCAAGACAGAGTTTCTGTTAGTTTAAGATGGCTAATCCATGATATTGGATTTCTATATTATTCAGAGTGCAATAATAATTATAGTATATGAATGCCATAAAAGAATAAATAAAAAATGAATAAATTAATATTTTGGTGGTAAATGTCACAATTTTCAGCTTGGTCAAAGTAGGTCGAAAAATTCTTTAGGTCAAAATACCCTGCCAAAGGCTAATCAGAAACTGTGTTTAAGTGCAGAGGGACTCAGAGGAGTGACCCCAGTGAGGAGTCCTGTTGCCAACAAGATTACAAGATAGGAGTGATACTGTAGGTCCTGCTCCAGGCTATTATCTGATAATTTTCTTGAATGTTTTCTTTGATTCTTGTTTGTTTGCACCCACACAACTTCTAGCTACACAACTCTGCCCGATAACAGAAAGCCTTCAAACCAAATAGCTTAGTTTCTGCCTGACCACATAGGTAACCTACGCTTCTGATGATAACTTATATTGTTTCAGATAGTTACCACAAAAACAAATCTACATCATTCTAGTATTTATTCAGAATGAACAGACAACCTCTATCAGCTCAAAATGGGTCAGAGCACTCAATGTCCATGAAGACAGTATATGTGACTGACACTTAAAACAAGATGTAGAGCTACTATGGAAAGGTATTTGATGAAGTGAGAGAATTCAAAAGGTATTTATTCCATGGTTTAGCATGAGTACTCCACCAGTAATCTCAATACAGCAAAGGAACACTGTTGTATGAAGTTTATCCAACCATAGATAGGAGAAAGGGAAAGTTAATGTAATACTTTTTTTCTTCTCTTCTCTTGATCTTTGACCACTGACCTATAGGCATATATTGCTCTTGTCAGAGTAACAGATAAATACAGGAAGCTTCTGTAAATTAGAAAGCTTGAGATACATCAGCTCTGCTGTTTCAGGAGACAATTTGTTAATATAACTGTCAATTTGTTAATTTAACTCATCACAGAGCTGGCATTGCAATGTAACTGAAAAATTGATAGCTTTATAGAATTTCATTTTGGGAAGAGCTTTTCAAAAATATGAAAATGTAAGCCATATGATTTTAATTAGTCACAATTTAGATCCCTTTATTTAGCAGGATAATAATATTAACAGAATTTATACCTTATTCAATTGATTTTCAGGAAACACTCCATTTCCAAAATATTGTCTCTGAAAAATTAATCTAAAAGTACAGCAAATAATGCTTGCAAAAATAATATCACAGGCTAGAACTAGCCATATGAATCACATACCACTCAAATTTCACATGTTAATTAGAGTCACATTCATTTAGAATTTGTGATCGAGGTAGAAACACATATTTCAGATACATCATTCTAGATGGACTTAATAGTTAGGGCCAATTAAAGCTAAAAGCTCTTTGATGCTGGAATCCACATGAAGAAGGCAATGTTATATACCAAATCTTGTTATGGGTGAACCATATATACAGAGCTGAGAATTTATTACTAGTCCAATTAATGTCTTAATAATTTACAGGTCTAAATTATCTAATTAATATGGAAAAATCTCACAATTAGCATAGTTCAATTGCTATGCAAAAAATTCCCAGTACCTCCCCCTTTTCTCTGGTATTTTGCCCATCTTTTGTCCCCAGTGCAAGGCAGATTGTTTCCGTCTTCCCAGAAAGAAAGAAGCAAGAATCCAAACAAGCGTCTTTGCTGGGAGAAGCATGATGTTCATCTTAGTACCACCTTCTTTCTCAGCATTGTGTCTGCTTAGGGCTATTTTTATATTTTTTCTTAGCACAGTCTGCTTCCTTCTCACTGGTTCCTGGATAGTCTTTTATAATTACACAGCTTCCACAGTCCTAAATCTCCTAAAGGGTATTTTTGTCATACACTGACTATTTAGGTCTGCCAGACCATTACCATTAAAGATATTTAGAGAGGGTAAGCTAAAACAGGTGAGAAAATAGTCACTTGATGACTAGACAATTGTCAAAACAAGTGAGAGTCAGGTCAGGCAAAGCAAGTTCAGAAAATCCTTAAGACCTTGCAATGCAAGATTAATAGACTTGTAGTCTTCTGCTAGTAAGGGCAAAATCGTATTTACTTGGTTACAGCAGCATGCTCCCCTGATGATGGTATAAGATTAAGAGACTTATATTATATTAATAACGATGCCAGATGCTACAAATTTCTCTGTGCCTCAGTGTCCTATCTTCTAAATAGGGATGTCGGTACTGCCTTACCTCAAAAGGTATTAAAGATTAAAAGAACATCATCTATGATAAGAACCCTATGAATGTATATCATAAATATCCAACTTAGGAAAGCCAATTAACTAAAAGCAATGAACGCAAACAGAGATAGTCCTTTCAAGAGCACATCTCAGGAAGGATGACAACCTCTTTCAGGGTGACCTCATCCTGCAGTGAAGGCAGGGGAGGTACAGAGAAGGGCAACTACAGCAACCATAATCATGGAGCAGCTGTCCCATGAAGGGAGGCTGACAAAGCCAGGACTCTGTAGTGTGGAGAGGAGAGGACAAAGGGAGTAGGATTTACTGAGATTTACAAAATCAAGGATACAGTAGACAAGCTGAAGGCAGGACTGTTGTTCTCCAAATCCTAGAATACAAGAGGCACTTTGTGAGACCACTTGGAGATTAGTTTAAAATTAATAAAAGAAAATACTTCTCTACAGAGTAGGTAATGAATTTCTGGAGCTTGATGCCACAGGAGGCTGCAGAGGCACCACAGTATCTTCAGGTTCAAAAAGGGACTAGAGACATTTGTGGACAAGTCCCTAAACAAATCCAGAAATTAGTAAGAAGAGGTATACCCTCTAAAATCCATAAGACAGCACTTCTGGGTGCTAAGGGACCACAAAAAATAGCCAGGCTTGCATGCTCTCCCTAAATAGCATTTTCTGTTGCAAGTGCCCAAGGCAGAATTCAGGTTAGGCAGAGCAGTGGTTATGCCTTATATTCTTAGGTACTGTATTGGTAGGCAGGACTGTGTCTTTCTAGCCTATATTGGTCTCAGGTATCACATCAAACTCCCTTCTGAAATCCAGCTGTCTTCTTCACTCCATCCTTTTACTACGAAGGCTATGACTTGACCCTCTACAGGCAAGTTCTCCTCCAGAGCCTCACCAAGTCAGTCATTCCTGTGTATATCTCATCGTGAACATTCGTATTGAATCTTGAATTCTGTATGTGATAACAATGGCTGAACGTGATTTAGATGCATGCAACTCTAGTGAAGCAAGTGCTCAGAGCTTCTTCTTGCATTCTAATCTGGAAAGTTAAAAGACAACATGAAAACAACTGCTACAGGTTCCCTTGTGTTAACAAGCTCTATCTTTTGTATTTTCCCCAGAATGTTCAGTTCTTTTCAAACAAGAGGTCTGAAATTTTAAAGAAAATGCATCTGTATGATTCAATGAGAAATATTTAAATGCTTTTCTATGACAGTTTAATATCACAGAAGTTACTGCAAATTGTCAGAGAAAAGAATTCATGTAAAGCAGAAGCTTTAAATCAAGTTATCCAGACAGTTAATCTTACTAAAACTGTATCTGTAAACTCCATGTATACATGTCCTCTTGAAAGCTTCCATGTAAGATGATTTTCAGCCAACCTTAGCTTCTGAAGGCACATGAGCCCTGGAGGATTACATGACTAATTGAAATTTAATTTTCATTACTCTTTGTCCTATCGGTTTGTCATAACACCACCACCTTGCAAAAGTAAGAAAAGCACTCAAATGCACAACAAACCAACTTAGTTCAACTAATGATAATCTGCCTCTAACCTTATCTGTGGAAAATCTTTCTCTTCACAAATCACTGTTACTGCACCACTTCAGGCAAACAGTAAATCAAGCTGCAGATTATATTTAGTCAGGCTTTTGCTTCACAAAACCTCTTCACAACGGTCTCTCTATTGGGTTAATCAATTTGATTGTAAAATCCTTCCACTATGGACTAACACAAAAGATGGGGCTAAGTACAAATGCACAATTCCTAAGTTTTCAAGAAAACAGATACTGGTATTGCATATACTACAGAGAGGAACCACTTATTAGACAAACTGTATTTAAAGTACATGTTAATCAGATATAAACTATGTAATTAAGGGTTAATTGTCTGTTGGGTTTTGGTGGTTCATTGGATTTTTTGGTGTTTTGTAGTTTGTGGGGGTTTAAAATTTAGTAGGCACCTTCTATGTGTAAAGAACTCAAATTGGTCCATATCTTTTGTATAACATGCTGTAGCTTTTTATGATTTTTCACAACATCACACATACATTTTTCCCTGCATAGATAAGGTCATAGCAAAGCATCTCATTCTATACTATGAGAGAATCTCAAAACTAACAGTATCTGGAGAGAAGCTGTCTTTTATTGTTGCCTTGCATACTATTTTGCATTTTGTTATATTGTCCTAAGGGAGGAAGTATTGTATCTTACTTCTGCTTTCTATAGATGACAAAAGAATTTTTTGTTCAAATTCTCAAGGTCCTTTAGTGAAAAGCAGTACCAGCTGAGTGTCCACCTGCATTTCTGCGCATTTGAAAATCATGCACATATGATTATGGTCCTATTTATGCAACTATTTTACAGTCACATTTTAAAAGTCTTGCGAAGTAGCATTGGAGTTTGTTCTGAAAAACTGTTTCCTGTTTTATGCTCTAAATAACTTCCCCCATCTGTTTCATGATAAAAGAATTACCACTTCAAAAATGCCTAGTACTTCCATCAAGTCCCTTCTATTACTGAGCACTTTTGGGAGCTAGGAAAAATTAGTTATCAGATTCCTTTTCTTCACAACTACTTACACTTATAAGAGACTGGAACATTTTAGAAGACAATAAATTATAATTTACCTTGTCTGACATCCCAGCTCCTCAATGCATTTCATTTTCATGAGAAACAAACTGGCCTCCTGGCCAGTGAGAATCCAAAGCCAATTCTTCTGGTGATGCAAGTCAAACCAATTTTATCTGTCTTGTTTTATACTAGCTTGGAATATAGCTCGTAAGTTTTGTGTTGGATTAAAGATTAAAGCTGTATCAGAAGTGTTCATTATTACTTGTTCATGTACTGCTTTTCATTTACATAACAGAGAAGTTCATGTACTTCACCACATTTAGTAGAATAAAAAATGTAAGGGTGATCAAATAGTTGCTGATTAGAAAAATATGTTGTAAAGATAATAGGTTACTGTGTGTTTCTCATATGTGTATTGCTCAAGTAACAAACCCCAGCAATTTGGAACTACTCGGCTTTTAAATTATTACCTTGTAACATATGTGAAGGGTCTGGTTTTAAGGTTTCTGATCATCCTCTCTGCAGATGTGATAGTATAATATGAAGGGAGACTGGTCCTTCATTCCTAAGACTTTTTTCTCCTTTCAGCCTACAGTTTTAAATATCTGTGTGCTTCTTGGGTTGCTTGCTCTAACCTTTCTTTCTGCAACAGCTATGAGGTATAACTGTAGGGATGTTAGAAATAACAAATTCTTATCTTTTTCAAGGTTAAAAAGAACATTTTCTTTGCATAATGGCCCAATGAGGCTACTCATATATATATCAGAAAATGACAAATCCCTATTCCCCAAATACTTGCACATACCAATACTTTCAGTGGATTATTTATCTCAACCCTGAGGTTGATTTTTATCATTATTTGATATATCCAGTGGTAGCTGGAAATATGAGAACAGTCTCTGCGACTGGAAGAAAGCATTTAGCTGATACACATTCCCAGCCATTTTCTTATATTCATAATTTTACAGTCACACACAGGTATATTCAGTGAAGCATGTTCAATTCCTGCAGCCTGAATAGTGACTAGAAAACACAACAATGGTCTTCAATCCAAAAATAGAGCTTCACTGCATTTTTTACTGTTACTGAATGCTCAGTATAGTGCAGATATCCCAGTGATTTAAACTTCAATTTTCTCTCCACCCTGCAGTTCAGAAAACTCTTCCCCCCAGTTTTCTTCCAAGACAATATAAGTGGTACAATACTTTTGTGGAAATGAGAGGCTAGTTGCTGACACTTTGAATATAGAAATTAATTAGCATTTCCATAGCAGTGTAAATAGCAGTCCCTAGAGGCATGCAGTGAAGATAATGAACATCAAAATTAACAATACACATTACAGACACCAGACTATTATTACACCTTAATGACATGCAAATGAACAGTCTTCAAGTAGTCAAAAGACTCTGTGTAATAACAGACTTCTCTGGGCTATAAACTGTATTAGGGAAGTACAGTGCTTGTTCACATAGACACACAGCACAGTTTTACCCAGCAGGCTATCCTGCAGGGGAAATTTTCAAAGAGCATGACTGGAAAGATACAATCCATAACCCTAAATATTTCTCAGTCATGTCTAGACTTTCATCAGTTTTTAATTTTTTGTGACCATGTGACACATTAATTGAAAATAGTGGTAGTCAGTCTGCTGATACATGCAGAGTGATGTTGTGGAATATCCAAATTAAAATCACAAGTTCAAATCACAAATTCCAGATAATATATCCATCTTTCCTCATTTCTATAATTTCACTGGGTGCTGGCTATGTTTCAGAGCCAGTCAAAACACTTGTTCCAAATAGGATTTTTTAAATTAACCTACTTCAGTTTATTCACAGCCTGATTAAACAGATAATTAAAAGTTACAGATGCAGAGCAATACTAAATTACTGAAGCTTGAATACATTTGTGAGAAAGATTATTAGTCTTTCAGATGTTGGTGAGGACCCAAGTGGCTGTGATGATGAAGATCCACCAAGGTTCAATATTTTGCTGTATTCAACACATTTTTTTCTGAATTTCTTTTTCTCTTAATTAATTTAAGCAACAGTAGGAAACCCAGAGTACTTGTCAAGCCAGTATGAGGTTAGTAGGCTTTGAGTTTGAGTCATTCCTCACCAAGCTGCAGCAAGGAAAAAATGTGTATATCTATATTCACAGTACAGCCTCTGCAGCCGAATAGTTCTATTTAACTCTACAGAAAACTGACTTGTCTTCAAAAATTTCCTACACTCTGCAGACATGTGTTAAGAAATAATGACAGAAAATGGCCTTTACTACTGTAGTTCAAAGACAAGACTCAAAGCAGAGATAAAGTAGGTGACTCCCAAATTTCAGTTTCTATGATGTTAGCCTACGGAAAAAACTGTAATTGGGATCCACAGGATTCTGCTTTCTGTGAAACAGCAGCAGTGAACCTTTGGCACAGACACAGATTTGGACTGACACAAAAAGTAATGTGCTACAACGTTTTTTAAAATTCATTTGGTACCAGTTGCAAAGCAAAGATTTCTCCCTGTCTACTGTTTCTGAAACTACTGACTAACTTGGGTATTTATTCTTTTGATTTCTGAAATCCTCAAACTGATTGTTTGATTGCCTTATTCAGCTGAGAAACTGGTTCCTTTTCTTTCTGTTATTTGAAAATTTGTCAAGAATAAGAAACACTGAAATGTAAAGCTTGAAATGATTGAATGAACCATCCAAAAGGTTGAAATATGGGTCTAGACAACACTTTTAAGTGGTAGACAGAGAAACTGACTCAGAGTTATTTCCTTATTACTTAGGCTATTTTACATGCTTGCGAACTAAATTACAATTTTAGGTTTAAAAATGCATAAAATAAATCAAGAAACACTTAATTTAAAAAGTGCATCTGACAAAATATCTATTTGCTTTGCAGTTTCAAAAATATGATTCAGAAAACAAGAAATCTCTTGTGGAATTTCATGGTATGGAAAGTTTCACATTTCACATGCAAACTTTGTTCCACAGGAGGACACAACAAAGACTTGACAAAATCTAATCTGTAGTAGATTAATTACAAAGGGCTTTATGTAGCCCAGTAGATATGATTTTGCCATCACTAGCCAAAGGCCACAGGCTCTGTATTGATCTGTCAGTGCTGAGTCTGTGGGCTTCATTGGCCTTGCCCAAGACTGGTCTAGTTTCAGTTGGTTTTGAAAGTGCTAACAACTGCTGAGAGGAGCAGTGCATGTGGATTCTCCTCTTTTAGTTTAAGCCCCATGATCCCCGACGTGGCACAGGCCTGACTAGGCCCGGGAGTCAGTGGGTGACAAATGGCAGCCCTTGAGGGGAGCTGGGGCTGGAGGAGGCAACTGTGCCACTTTCTGGGTTTAGCTGGAAGTCTCTGAGAGGGGAGCTGGGGCTGTGAGAAAAAGAAGGAAAAAACCCAAAGAACCAAAAAACTCCCATATATATAAAAATAGCCCAAAGCAGACCCAAGACAGGGAGGAAGAAAACCTCATGATGAACATCATATACTTCTCAGAGGGAGATACTGCGGATGCTGATAACTTGGCACAATACTGCCTCTCATTCTTGAAAGAGAGAGAAATTGTCAGTTGAAAGATGTGGAAGGGTGAGCATCTCACCAGAGAAAAGGAGAGGCTAGGAAGTTTTTGTATAACCATTTTAACTGTGTTAATACTGAGGTTTTCCTGTGGTCATTAGGCAATTTAGACGAGTGGTGAGTTCTTGGTTCCATATATATGGTGTGCCTATAGCAAAATTTTGATCAACAAACATTGACATTGAGACATGACTGGAGGTAAAGAAAGTGTAGTAAGGAGAAAATACATTTTTCCATTGTCAAAATGGCACAGGATCCAGACATAAAGATTTTATATTATAAACCTAGACATAAAGACCAAAATACTTAAAAGCTACCCATCATTTTGAATGCTTATATTTACTTCTATGTCCATTTTGATCTTTTTTAAAAGGATGAATTCTCAAACTGTGGAAATTATTCTTTTTCAAGGCACTATAAGTGTGGCAACACCACCTCTGAAATTAGAGATCTTACCAAAGTTTTTAATGAACAGCGAATTTTCTTTGCAAGTTAATGACCTACCTCTTTCCATACTATTGCATTTAAAGATCTACTTGCTGTGTCTTGTCTGCTGACTTCTCTCCAGTCTGTAAGCCAAGTCATATACTCTCTGTTTGCAACATAGGCCAGAAAGCTTTTGATTTTCTGTGTGGGAGCAATATGATACATAATATTAATCATAGATGTGTTGATTTTCTCCCTTTTTACCTCATGCTTGGATCTTAAATCATGAGTCCTAAAGAACAAATGATTATTTCATTTCTTCGACTGTGGTCAGAGTCATAAGAGTAATTAATTTTAAAAAGAAAGAAACTGTAAACACAAATCTATTTACAAATTGCTGAACTATAAGGCAACAAAACACCATGAGAATTCCTTATTTTTCTTGTTTGTCCTCCCTCTTTCTCACACATCTAACTTCTTTGTAATATACCCTGGTTCTACCAGGTCTCAAATATAACAATCATCATGTGAGGGAACCTGCTTAATACCTAAGCAATCTAACTGTATTTGATAAGAAATTGTTAAAAGCCAAGGTGTCATCAATTATTTTTTGTGAAGCCCAGAGGAGTACTTGCCTTTATTAACATTGCACTTTTAACTGTTCTTTACCAAGGAATTTTGCAACTCCACAAAACATTGTTCCTTAACACAGAATGTAGAGGTCAGCTTAACTTCACTAGCTGAACCTCAAAGAGAACTATACAGTGTGCCTGTGGCATTGTCATTCACTCACATGAAGAATGGTACTTTACAAATAGTGTACTTTAAATTACGTTTTACCTGCTGTGAAGACCTGTGTACTTCTGCAGTGAAATATATTTTCATTTGGAAGTTGTCAGTTCCTCAAAGGTGAAATTACTAGGCATTGTTCCAAAAGAAATCAATACATAATATTTTGTTAGAAGGCATTAGGAGGGAAAAACAAGTAGGATTGGCAAGCATGTCTTTATGAAGGTGTCAGAGATAGGGCAAATCCAGGTTGTTTTATTTATGCTATTATTTATTACCATGCTTAATGTAAAAAAAATTGACGTACTTCCATAAAAGTAGAACATTTATCTGTGCTGATGTCCTAATACTGTAAAGGTAACACATGAAATAAATTAATTCTTAATTTCCTCTTTAAAATTCTGCTGCATATATTTTGGAATACTGAAGTGTGGATGTTATTAATTTCAAGTCTCTTCTTGATGGATTTTACTGTATTTCTGTAGGTGCAAATATGATATCTCCAGGAAACCTGCACTAAGGAGCTTGGATCCTAGATCTAATGTTACCAATGTTAACCTTAATTCTGTCATTTCAGTCAAATGATCAGAGCAGTAAATTTTATCTTTTGAGTCATGTTGATGTATTGATTCACAAAACCTGGTCACAAAGTATTGAAAGAAGAGTGTCAGAAAGGCAAAAGCTTAATTGTGACAAATACATTTATTTCAACATTTTTTCTTGCTTCCCTCTATAACCCAGAATACTGAGTATAAAAGTTATCACAGACACACACAAAAAAAAAAAAAAAAGCAAAAAAAAAGTAAAACATATTACAATAAATCAAGACCAGGCATGTTTAGAGTAATATCTTGTCTCAAGGGAATAGCAAGTTATTCATGCTTTGCACTTGTGGTTCATCCCACCATCTGTTATTCAAGTCTTTTCTATTAAATATGGCCACCAGTTGTTTAAACTTCAGCATCTTTTAAATGTTTCAGTGACCTGAAAAAAAATGCCACATAACTGGGATTAAAGTATAACACCAATTTCCAGTACTGTATTTTGTATTTAATAGATCTATCATCAATTAAATAAGGGCATATGTTACATGAGTTGTATGACCAAATACATTTCTGTGATCTGAATCCATCCATCTACATTGCTAAAAGGCCATGAAATAGCTTCTTTGATATTTTATTATCACTGAGCTGTAAAATTTAACAGCAGAGCAAACAGTGGCTGAAATCTCTTTCTTCAAGGAAAAGGACAATATGCAAGATTTAAAGCCCAAGTGACAAGATATTCAAAAGTAGAAAATGGGTGCTCAGAAAGAAACTTTGTCAGTAAAAACAATTACTGAAACATGCCAAAATCAAAAGACTTCCCTTTCAACAAAATACTCTTTTGACAGTTTTCAAATTCCAAGTGCTCATTTCTTCTTCTGAAATAGACTCTGCTTAAAGCAAATGCATTCTGTGCTCTGCACTTCAGCTGAGCAAAACAGTCAAGAGCATTGCAGTTCAGATTCATCCACTGCATCAACCATCACTTGCATAAAGTAAGTGCTGAGGATGTCAGAATCGTCACAAACAAATCTTGTTGTTGTTCATGGAAAACAATATTTAGAAAAGCAATAAAACTAACTTCAAGAAGCAGGATATAATAAATGTGCAATAATTTGTGATACTTGAATGGGTTGTTTTGATGCTTGCAGGCAAGAAGGTGCAGAGAAGAGAGAAAGGGACCTACTAAGCACGTTCAGTTGAATGTGGACTTACCAATAACTTTGAGGTCTAAGGTATTGTTCTTCACTGCTGAAAAGTCCCACCATCTCTCCACCCCTGACACTAGCACCAGCTCTTTTGTGGATCACAGTGCTGGCCCTGCAAAAACACAAAACAAAACCAGAAATCTTCAAAAGCGGATCATGTCAGGGTGAATGACATTAAAAACATGACATAAAGAAATTATCTGGTTTTTTTTATATGATATTTTTAAAAAACTCTGTTGCCGGGAATGCAAATGTCTTTTATGTCCAAACTATCAGCATTCACTGATTTAAGAGCACATTTGGAAAATACCTGTCTTCCTTTGTGCCACAGGAAATCTCTTCTCTGATTCCAAAGTGGCAAGTCACAGTCCTAAGAAAAAAAAAAATCACTAACAGTTTGGAAGGCTAACATAAGAGTAATTTTTCTTATCAGTAAATACCCACAAGTATAATCAATTAATTTCCTAGGGTAATCTACAGTACAGTTTTCAACATGTCTGTAGATTGCTGTTAACTAGTCATGGTGATGTGGTTTAAGTGCTACTAGAAGGCTGAAGTCAAGTTAGATCCCAGACTGAGCTGTGAATGTCTCACCTGGTACAAATCAAAAGGTGGCATCCAAGTATGGTAGAAAAGGCGAACTCTGTGTGCCTCTCCTGTGGCTCCATTTATGCACGGAGATCTAGAAGGTCTTTTTCACTAAGAAACTTATCAATCTGGAAGTTAAAAGATGACATCCTCACTCTTAACCTTGATGCTTTATTTCCCAGGTCAGAGAAGCCCTCATAACTTTTACAGTACTTATCTTAGTTTGTGGGATGTCATGTAGTTGTAAAGCCAGTACTGTTTTTTATCTTTTTTTCAGAAGGTTAGAAAAGTGCATCCAAATTATATTTCTTCACGTCATTGTTGGTATCATGTCAAATGCGTGACAGATCTCCACTGAGGCTTGTCTTGATTGCAACATATTTACAATAACTTTTGGTCAATACAAAATACCAGACGGCATATAGATGTGCTATAGACCTACAGTAGGTCTAGTCACATTCTCACAGAGTCCTTGGACTTTAGAGGGGCATCAGACCACGATGATTTCCTGTAAGTTACTGAGAATCTTTTGATAAGTCTTAACCTTGCTCCATCTCTTGGTTTTTAGTAGCTTATCAATCTTTTTGAAAGGGCATGAAGAATATTTATTGATCTTTATATTGACAGTTAAGTAAAAAACTACATGTACATAGTCCTTTAATTCCAGTCTCATTACGGGTAAAGAGAGAAATAAAAGTTCATGTAATCATAATATGAGAAAAAAAAAAATCAGGCTCAAAAATAATTTAACATGAGCAAATGAACAAGAGAAAGAAAGGGAGAAGAAAAACAAACAAAGCAAGCAAGCAAATATATGAGTATTTTCTTGTTGCTTGACATTCACACTTTTTGTGCAAATCCAGATTAACTTTCTTGTATTAATTAAACCTTTGAGCCATGTAAACAAAAGTAAATTAGTTAAAATGTTTACAGAAATATGGCATAAAAAATATATCAAATATTTCTGACGTATCTAAATTATATTCTCTGTAAGAAGCTGCCTCTAGCCCAGTTCAGTAAAACAATAAAAGATGTGCTTAATCCTACTGGAAGAAACTCACATGCATAAAATTAATAATTCACATACTCTGCACGAAAGTTGTCATTTTTTCTCCAGCTTGTCTAAAGAAAAGTGATGCTTTAACAGGAAAGTAACTTGTAACACCTCTTAATATGGGGTTTCAAAATATGTATATTTTTTAAGGTTAGATTGCCTGTAAAGCAAATCTTAAAAAGACTAAATTCTGCCATTTGGGAGTGATTGAGTATTATTTATCTTATTTTGAGTTACAAGTCCTCTTTTTTACTCTCTAAAATAATTTAATCAATGAATTGTGGATAACAAAGACTATTTCCATCTTCTGACCTATTATGATTATCAGATCTTTTCAGATTGCACAAGCTAAAATTAGTTTGGATCTGATCTATACTTCAGGCAAATTAAAACTCTTTAGGAAAACATCAGCCATTGCTGGTGTTTGTGATTCGGTAGGTGATGTTTTTCTTTTTGTCAGTACTGGTGAAATTCCAGAGCATGGTATTAAAAGGCAACATGTTGTTGAATGGACTTTATTCTATTCTCACAAAATGTGTATAACTGAGGTCTTGACCACTCACAATCATTAAAGGTTCCATAGCTGTGCTTTAGGAAAGCTGGCGTCCTGGTCATATTTTATTTTCTCTGCTTACTTTCTGGATTTCATCTGGAAACAACAGCTTTCCTTCCTAGTTTGCCATCAGGTTTTCTGTGTGCTGTTGGAAGAGCTACTGTGCTCTGTTGCAGTGGTAGGTGAAGATTTCCAAGGCATGAAGGCACCAAGCTCTCAAGGATCCCGGGGAGGTCCATATAGTACACCTAGACCACAGCTGGCAGCACACAGACTTCCCCCCAGTTAAGACTAGGAAGCTGGGAGCCAGGAAAGCCTGTAGAAATGTCTAAACTACATACATCTGTTCTGGAAGGACTCAAAGCACTGAAGATTTTAAGGAGCACTTAACACAGAAAGTATCAGGAAGGATGTCAGTTTTATGTGATAAAATATTTTTACCTCTTCATTGTATATTGCAGTCTATTGTAACCTGAGACAGAGATGTATGGGTTCTTACTTTAACTCTGCTACAAATAAGTTTTGCTTTTTCCCACTGATATTTCAACACATTTAACAACAAACATTTATTTCCAAGTGGTTTCATATAGACGGTGTTTATTTCAGACATTGTTACTATTTTGCAATTGGAGAGAAATTTTTCCTCTCAGTTAAAGAATATCTCTTTCTTGACTGTTTTCACAGAGTACTACTGGCAGTACTGATTTTGCTTTTGTAACATTGATTTATTTAAAAAATACATTTGTTTATAATTTCTGAAAAAATCAGTAGATTATGTTTTTTATATAACACAGATGAACTCATCAGCCGAACTATAATTTCTAAACATATTGTTCCATTCAGTTTGCACCAGTTTCATTTGTCAATGATCCTAAAACCTTGCAAGTTTTTAAATTTTGCATTAAATTGGAAAAAAAAATAACCCAAACAAACCGCAACAACAACAAAAAAGACAGACAAAGTCTGAGTGGCACATCTTATTTTGTTACTTCATAAGGTTGTAGTGATGCAGACCAGAAAGGAGTAAGGTTTTGTAGAACCTCAATAAATAATACAACTCCTTTCACCCATCAATAAGTCAAACAAATTACTGCAGGGAGTAAAGTGGGGACTTTCAGGTATTAAAATACTTCTCAATTCTGAATTTACCAGTAGGAGTTGATATTATTCAGACTTCAGATTTTTGTTTTCTCACTCATGGAACATCAGGCCACGCACTTCAATATCAATGGACATTTGAGTTGTCTCAGGGGCTGTTTCTTTTTATTTATTGCATTTTTAATAAAGTAAGTCTCTGGATGTTTCATTCTTTAAAGTTAAGAACTAGGCTTGCTAGCTATTGAAAAGTTACGCAAGTCACTACAAATTTAACTTTGTTCTAAAAATTATATACTCTATCTGTCAAACACAATAAAAACATCTCAATAACTTTATAAAGTAAAAAAGACCAACAGTGCAATGTGTGTCTGTCTTAGGAATGCAGATAATGCAGATGTCTGAGCCAAAGATAAGTCAAAAGTACTATCACACATCTGAACCCTTATACATGCCAAACAAACTTACTGTCTACTTTAATTCACAAATCTTCATCTATTCCTCTGGGTTATTTTTCATACTGAAATATCTACTGCAACAGTCATGCTAATTTTATTTTGGATGAAAGCAAGGTTTCACAGGATTTTGCAGGTTTTACACAAAGAATCTTTACACAAGATTATCTCTCTTTTGCAGAAAGTTTTGTTATGTGATTATCCTATTTTGACTCAAATTCTCATTTGGTTCAAATTCTTATCACTACAAAGATTTTTAAGGTTGTGATTGAAGCGTTGACTAAATGTCAAGCTGATACAAAATAGTATACCTTTCATATTAGCTGGACTGTTACGTGGTTTAAAATGCCCTTTCTTCTTCCACTTGTGAATGCTAGAGGTTTTTAATTTACAGCTTATTTATGAGCTAATGAAGTTCCTGGTAAGATGTTCATAGAAATTTATATGCGTGTGTTATGCAAATTGTTTAATTTTTTTTTTTAATTTGTAAAATATTACTTTTATTGATGTTCTCAATATTTATAACAATACTATAGGATCTTATCCATCATTCCTTATTTGAACAAAAGTCTGCTACAAAGAGTAGCAAATAAACACTGTAGAGTTGTGCTGGTGAACAACTGAAGGCTACAGTCATCCACTAGGCATTGCTGATAATTCTTTTCTGAAGAATATGCAAATAATACTGTCGATATGGAGTTCCTACCCATAGCTCTTTCCATTTTATTATCTGTCCAGGTTGCAGAAGAAATAATCCCATCAGTCTTTAGGTATATCTGGTTTAATTTCTTCTGCCATGAATTATTCTTTTGGTTTCACTTCAGTCCCACTACCATAAAACTTTTACAATGAACTCCCAACCACCCACACTCTGAGCAAAGTTTCACTATGCCATACCTTCTGTGCTTTTCTCACTATGCTGTTTTTGACTACATATTTTAGCATTTGACAGAGATATAAAGCTCCAAACACATAGTGCAATCATCACCCTCACAAACTTTCTGATTTATAGTTTTTACTAGACTCAAAGTGAATGAAATCTCAATCCAAAAGAAGAGTGTATGTACCTGTTTCCTCAAAAAAGTCCTTAAATATTCCTTAAGTATTTCACCTGTTTTCAAATGAAATTAAATAAACTTCGACATGCTGTGCCTACAATATGAAATAACATCTAGATATAAATTGTCTCGGATATATAGCAAGAAAGCTAAGATGCAAGGTACATGATTTAATTAGCTGAAGTTTTATCCAATTCATGTGGGGACTATGCTGTAGTAAATACTGCAGTACTGGTCCCTTTGATGAGAGACCTTGCTAAAGCCTTTTGAAAATCTAGGTAGACTTTGTTGTTATCCACAGAAGTTTGCTGAGAGCTTGCTGAGAGCTCTCTCATGTTTCCAGTTTTTCCAGAGAGGTTTTTTTCCACTTATTCAGCTATTACTATTCACCTCTCATTACAAAGCAAGAGTAGCAAGTGATTTGGAGTATTTGAGATAATCACTTTCAGAAGGTAATTACAAACTTGTCTGTTTCCTGTGATTTACATGTCTTCTGGCTGTCTCCATCGGGGGCTCCATTCCAAGATGCTAGAGGGATGTGACTGCAGTGCACAAAGGCACACTTCATAGCCAGGGATGCAGAGGGTGGCTTTTCACTGTGTTTCACTTTAATTTCTCAAACACCAACCATCTCATATGGACAGTAACTGGAAAGATAACGTGCTTTCCTGATTTATATTTTCTTACTTTTTTCTTATTTTAGGAGTCTCTGGATTTTATTCCTGAAAAATCATTGCAACTAGAAACTAAGCTCAATTCCCTGTTTATTTACACATTAAACACGTAAAACATATTTTATGGAACAATTATGCAAATGGGTTTTTGATAAAATCTTTATTAAGACATGGACCTTTCTCATTTCTCCATATCACTTTTTTACCTGAATTCAGATTGCATTCATTTTGCAATAAAAGTAGGATTAAATGGAACCTGAAAACAGAAAATTGGTTTTCCAAAAACTGCCCACATTACAATGCATGCATATAGCATTCTCAGTATGATTTCCTATTTCATGAATTAATTTCTTCCTCACATGTGAAGATCAAATGTAAAATAAAATTGTCTTGTATTTCAATTTTTAAATTCTAAACAACCAGGAAAGACATCCTTCCAAAAACCAGTAACTTAAGAACAGAAATGTCAATAAATATCACAAGTAAGCATCACTTAAGAGAGAAACCAGTTCCCACATGTCAGATTCTTTACTACTGCAGTTTTCCTCTCACAGACTATTGAGAGTCCTTCAGATCAAGTAATATTTGGACAAAGTATTTTAATCTGCTGAATCAGTCCACAGCCTTAATGTTTGTAGATGGCAATTCTGAAGAAAATAATTTACTTCTCTTAACAACATTTTGAGAGTCTGAACACAGTTCAATTATATTCTTTATGCAAAAAAACCAGAATTATTACTTTGCTTTTCAGTTAGGGAAGGTTAAGTCCTCTTTCAGTTAAGTTCCCTGAATAAGTTCACAGGAGAAAAATCTAGCCATCTTTCAGTGCAAAGGACACCACTTGCTGTAGTTTGGAAGGATTTTCTGGGAGATTAGCAAAGGATATTTTTAAGGTCCTTATAAGGTTACGTAGGAACTCACTGTAGGACATCATCATCAGAGGCCACAGGATGTCAGCACCTAGAACAGCCATTGCTATGTCTTTACCAACACCAAATCAGGAAAAGGTTCAGGTTCCTATTCTGTTACTGAGCCTAAAGGGATTGTGCAGTCTTCTTTAAGCTAGAGAATATTGGGGAACACACTTTAAAAGGACTCAATGACTAGTCATTTTGAATTCTTCCCAACAATTCCCTGGGGTTCAGTTATAAAAGTTGCACGAAGTACAAAACTATTAAATTGACAACTAGTTATACACAACAAAATAATTAAATAATTATACAATAAAATAATTAAAATACTGAAAAAGCGAAGGTTAGTTTGAGCTCAGGAGATCATATTTAGTACGTAGACTGTGTATATGTGAAATAAATTATAAAATCTATGTCCTGTGTTCTTTCCTACATATGCTGTAAAACAGGAAACAAAAGAAAGAATTATAATTTTTAGTATCTAAAATTTGCTTTGGCCATTTACACTTTCTTTTCTTGTTAGACATTTTTGTTTGTTTGCTTGTTTGTTTAACTGGTGTGTTTTACTCCTCAGGTTTACAGAAATTTGAATGATGGGATGATTCAGTTAAACACCAGGTTAAGAATTTGTCATGGAATCATAAAATCATAGAACCATAAAATCCCAGAATGGTTTGGGTTGGAAAGGGCCTTTAAAGATCATCTAGTCCAACCCCCCTGCCATGGGCAGTGAGATCTTTCACTAGATTTGGTTGCTTAAATCCCAGTCCAACCTGACCTTGAAGATTTCTAATCATGGGGCATCCACAACATCTCTGGGCAACCTGTTCCAGTGTCTCACAACCCTCACCATAAAAAATTTCTTCCTTATATCCACTCTATCCACTCTAAATCTTCCCTCATTTTGAAACCATTGTCCCTTGTCCTGTCACTACAGGCCCTGGTAAAAAGGCCCTCTCCATCTTCCTTATAAAGCCCCCTTTATATATTGAAAGTCTGCAATAATGTCTCTCAGGAACCTCCTTTTCCTCAGGCTAAACAACCACAGCTCTGTCAGCCTTTCTTCATAGAAGTGTTCTAGCAATCTGTTTTTGTGGCTTTCCTCTGGACTCCCTCTAACAGGTACTTTCTTGTACTGGGAACCCCAGAGCTGGATGCAGTACTCCAGGTGGGGTCTCACCAGAGCAGAGGAGAGGGGAATAATCACCTCCCTCAACTTGCTTGCCACACTTCTTTTTCTGCAGCCCAGGACATGATTGACTTTCTGGGCTGCAAGCACACATTTCCAGCTCATGTCCAATTTTTCATGTACCAGAATCTCCAAGTCCTTTTCTGTAGGGCTGCTCTTAATCCATTCATCACTCAGTCTGTAGTGATATTGGGGTTTGCCCTGACCCAGATGCAGGACCTTGCACTTGTCCTAGTCGAACTTCACA
Organism: Pelecanoides urinatrix; assembly: GCA_013400755.1. Classification (NCBI taxonomy): domain Eukaryota; kingdom Metazoa; phylum Chordata; class Aves; order Procellariiformes; family Procellariidae; genus Pelecanoides; species Pelecanoides urinatrix. The sequence goes on along the minus strand of VZTQ01007401.1, from coordinate 206,480 downwards.
AGGTTTGCATGGGCCCACTCCTCAAGCCTGTCAAGGTCGCTCTGGATGGCATCCCTTTCCCTCTAGCATATCAAATGCTTGGTGTCATCTGTAAACTTGCTGAGGGCACATTCAATCCCACTGTGTATGTCACTGATGAAGATATCAGTCCAATAGACTCTTTGGGCATGGTCATTCAGCCAATCCCTTATCCATCTAACAGTCTGTCCATCAAATCCATATCTCTCCAATTTAGTGTCCAGGACATTGTGAGGGACTGTATCAAAGGCTTTACAGAAGTCCAGGTATATGACATCTGTATCTCTTCCCTTGTCCACTGATGTAGTCATTCCATCATAGAAGGTCACCAGGTTAGTCATAACATGTCTTCCAGGAAGATCTGCTCCATGATATAGAATCATAAAATCATAGAATCATAGAATCACTGAGGTTGGAAAAGACCTCTAAGATCATCGAGTCCAACCGTCAACCCAACACCCCCATGTCCACTAAACCATGTCCCTAAGCAACTCATCTACACGTCTTTTAAATATCTCCAGGGATGGTGACTCCACCACTTCCCTGGGTAGCCTGTTCCAAGGCCTGACCACTCTTTCAGTAAAGAATTTCTCCAAATGTCCAATCTAAACCTCCCTTGGCGCAACTTGAGGCCATTTCCTCTCGTCCTATCGCTTGTTACTTGGCAGAAGAGACCAACCCCCACCTCCACTACAACCTCCTTCCAGGTAGTTGTAGAGCGCGATGAGGTCTCCCCTCAGCCTCCTCTTCTCCAGACTAAACAGTCCCAATTCCCTCAGCCGCTCCTCATAAGACTTGTGCTCCAGGCCCTTCACCAGCTTCGTTGCCCTTCTCTGGACACGCTCCAGC
>VZTQ01007401.1:136777-205293 GCA_013400755.1 Pelecanoides urinatrix | reverse complement strand
AGGCGGGTCACCTGATCATAGAAGGAGATCAGGTTGGTCAAGCAGGACCTGCCTTCCATGAACCCGTGCTGGCTGGGACTGATCCCCTGGTTGTCCTGGACGTGGTTCGTGAGCGCCCTCAAGATGAACCTTTCCATAATCTTTCCCGGCACCGAGGTCAGGCTGACCGGCCTGTAGTTCCCCGGATCCTCCTTCCCGCACTTCTTGTAGATGGGTGTCACATTGGCAAGCCTCCAGTCGTCCGGGACCTCCCCTGTTAACCAGGCACTGAGGTGAGGCTGACTGTTCGGTAGTTCCCAAGGTCCTCTTTATTACCCTTTTTAAAAATGAGTGCGATATGCCCTTTTCTCCAGTCACTGGGGATTTCACCTGATTGCCATGACTTTTCAAATATGATGGAGAGTGGCTTAGAAACGACATCAGCCAATTTCCTCAGGACCCTGGCGTGTATCTCATCAGGTCTCATGGACTAATGCTATGTTCAGGTTCCTCAGGCCATCTCAAACATGATCTTCTCTTATGATGGGAGGGACTTCATTCCTCCAGTACCTGCCTTGAGGTTCAGGGACTTGAGATTTGTCCCTCAAATAAACTTAATTACGATGAGTTATCAAGCAAAAAATATGCTGATTGTCTGAAAACAGTCAGAGAAAGACAGACTCAAAGAATTATGTAAAGAAAAAAGACTTGGAACATCCTCTCTTTTCTTCCTTCCCACCTCAGTAAAGATAACAATAACAATAGCAATAGCAATAATATTTACAATAATAATTAAAATAATTTACTTATTATTTATGATAATAAAATAATTTTTATATAAAAACAAATAACAATAAAGCATCACTAATAACACATTCATTTTTACTACATTTATCTTTACTAAAAGCACATTTTCTAAAAATATTGCAGAAATTCTAATTATGTACATTTATTTATGGGTGAAAAAAGAGAAGGAAAAAAGCAACAAAATTTCCAGGCAGACAAACTGAGTTTGAGACTGGGACAAGCTTTAAATACATATGGACAAAATTTTTTGCAATACTGATCTGAGGCAGATCACTAGGTAGTAAATTCAATTCAATACAATATTTTAAGTGTAGTAGAATTATCAGCTTTACCTGAGTAGAAACAGAAACTAAATGCAGACATAAAAAAACCCATAACTCTTACCTGAATAATGCAAAAGGATAGTGAAAGCAAAATATGTGTCATTATGTTATGATTACAAAGATTTTAGAGCTGCATACAGACTCTGCAGCTATGAAATAATTGACAGCAACAGCATATTGACAAAATTACTTGTTCAATGTTTCAAAGGCAGAATTAAAACCACACTTTCATCCAGTACAGACAAAGACCAATGAAAGGTATTCTTATACATAAATAAAAAAGTTTAACTATGCAATACTCCACTGGCCTTCTCCACTGCTTCCTTCCACCATCTTTGCTGCTTCCCTGCGTAGGCCAGTTGCAGCTGATAAACATTTGATGTAGAAACAACACAGCAAGAGAAAAACAGAATAACAACTGCCACTGGGACAGTGTCTACCTCAGAAGAACTGAATACTTCTGCAGCCATCTTCTCACACACAACATTTTAAGAAAAGCTGAGGCAGTAGTGTACATATTCAGCATATGAGTGACCATTGTTACACATTCCTAAATCTCACACTCATCACTCTGTTTGTTATATTCTGTGCTAGATTTATTTAGCAGGCAGAAACACTTCTACAAAGTCAAAGGCAACAGACATGAAAATTGAGACTGAGATCCTGGCTTTTCTTAACTTAGTGGGAATTTTGCCACTGACTTCAAAAGAGACGGGACTGCTTAACACTCTTTAACAGTGGATATACAGATGGACAGTACAGATAAGATTATACTGAAAATATAAAAAAAAATATTGTTTATTGACTGTTACTTTACAAATTGTGTGGACTTTAAAATCTATCGTGATATACCCCTAAGTACCCACGAGATATCTGTTTTCAATTAGCATATTGCCTTCTATTAGCAAGGAAAGCATGGATAGATTTTGAGGTGTTTGATTAAAGACATCTGGAAAATAGTTTTTGAAAAACAGAAATCTGACACTGGTCCAGTTCACAGCGAGCAGCCATATGAATTAACAAACAGCACCAATGGAGAAACAAATTCCTAGTCACAATTATTTTTTGGAAGAAAAGCAAAATAAAAGTGGAGCCATATGGACTTGCTTAATGAGAAGTTATGGTGTATAATATGCTTCTCTGATTATCTGTGGCTTATGTGACCATTTTTTTTAATCTAATGAATAAAAAAACCTATATAACATTCACCATCTGCCTTAAGGACCACACCAGAAGTAGTGCTCCAAACATTCACAGAGGTTGTACCTCCTATGTAGCAGAGGTTTAGTGATCATCTAGTGTTCCATCAAATACAGAAAAAGAGTTCAAAGGTACATAAGGAATTTTTTGCTTTATGCAGGTGACATAGTGGATGGCAGAGAAAGTAATCCTTTCATGTTTTCAGGCCTATCTTCTCACAGTTGCTTCCAAGCCACGGTTTGAAAGAAACATTTTTAAACAATATTGGGAATATTTATGTTATCCTGCCATCACAGGGTACCCATGCACAGTAATTATGATTACAACAAAGACACATCTTCAGCAATTCTTGTTTTGTGCTTTTGCCTAGGCAGCAGTAGGACAGCCTGTAGTGCCTCCTCACTGGCTGTGATCTACCTTGCCTGTAAAATCTCTGGAGGCAGTGACAGATTTTAAGAATAAGTGGCAATCCCTTCATATACCATTTACTACTGACCACTGCTTCAGCAAGGTGTCCATGGCTATTTGTTCAAGTTGACAAACAAAATTATATTCATCAGTATTAGCAACCCTTTTGAATTACTTTAGCTAGGCACTTGAATTCTGTTAACACAGCTCTGAATGAGAAGCAAGTGTTTTAATGTTTTGATCTTCAGCCTCATGTGATGCAAATACAGGTGGTTCTCTCAACTGGAGATTAGTCTACAGATCAGAGGAAAAGGGAAGTCCTGTTCAAAGGTCATGGAGCTAACTCGGAAAATGCAGAATCAGTTCCCAGCTTTGATTTCCTCCGTGACTTTAAGCAAGTCTTTCAGGTGAAGTAGCACAAAAAGGATTTAAATACATAAAAAGAGTAAGGCCACTAATCTCTTTGTAGATTAGTGTAGAGTAAATCAGTAAACTGGCCGTGTTCTACATCTTTACCTCACAGGAGTAGCTGTGTATGATTAAACAGTGTATGAGAGAATGACAGGTTTACATATATCAATGGGAAACACAAAAGCCTGCAAAAAATAGTAAGATTGAGCTACTCCTTTGTCTAACTTTCTTAGTCAGTTTTCATTGTATACATTTTGTTCACACAGCACCCTAAAATGGAAATTTTGAGCCAATATCACACCAACTGCAATAACGCAATAGCTATTTCAGCCAATTTCTCCAATGACAAAATGTAACTTTTTGAAATCTTAGTAGAGATATAATTTTTACTAAAACAGATCATTTAAAATTATTATATCCTAACTCTCTTTACTAGGTCTTGTTTAGTCAACACTCAGCTACTTGAATTGTGATAAAGCCGAGTGTTAAAAGAATGGCTATACAGGAAAGTAGAGGAGTATGTCTCGGTCTCCTTAACTCTGCCAACATTATTGAGAACAATTTTATTTTGAAAACTGACTGGTTGTTTCCAAAAAGAGAACAAAGCAAGGATCTACGAAATAGTGTGAATAAAAGTAGAAAAATCTACTTGTCAATCAATAACATATTCAGTGGGAAATATCGGAAACATAATGGTGTTCCCAAAATGCACGAAACGTAATTAATATAAGAAGCTAAACAAACCAAAATGACATAGATGTATAGTTCAATCACTCAACAGAATATCCAATTTCCCACCAAAACAACATACCTGTAAATTCATATCACGCTGTCTTCTTTCTACTGTTTATGTTCTTGAAGTGAAAAATAGCTAGTGGATTTCCTTCATATTCATAGAGCAAACAAATTAAACCACCACTGTTCAGTTGCTTTCATTTTTATTGAACCCTTCTCAATTTTTTAATGCAAGCAACTGTTTACCATACTATTATAATGGAATAATACAACCTTACATAGCATCTTTTTTATTACTACTTTTTTTAAAGCTCTGGATCATACAAGCTGGAAAAAAAAAAAAAAAAAAAGACATGAATTAAAATGTACTGCTTTTTAGATATTGAACAGTCAGCAGTAATTCCTAATTTTCAGTTATGTTTTATTTGCAAAACACCAAAGTCAAATTCATCCCCAGTGCAAACACGTTGGATGGAAGAATGAATTTGCCCTATTGATTTAAACAAAAGGATTTAGTCTCTTGTAGAAATACAAGACATATCTCTCATTGCCCATAGCATGCATTCTCACAGTCAAACATAAAATAAAGCACATGCAGAATAAAAAAGTATGATCTCTTTAGTCTGGCCTTTTTCAAAATGTATTTAAAATGAATCATGATGAGGGCCTGCAAAGACTTTAGTAGAGCCTACGGCATTAAGGAAAAAATACTAAACAAAAATCAACAGCACCTTTTGTAAACAGCCTTTGTGTATTACAAACACAAAAACCTAACTGCTTGTTCAGCTCCCATTCATCAAGGGAGTTTTGCTCCTAGCTTAGCTGAAGTGTCATTTCCATCCAAATTAAAGAATTAGAAGTTTACTTTTTCCAGCCCTAGGCTACCCTACATGTGTTGTAATGTCTCCTCTGCCTAATTCTCCTATCAGTCTTAGTCACCATAGGATAAGAAACCCTGGAAGATGGGAGACAGAAACCTACAGCCAACAGCAAGAAAATTGCATTTTGTATAGATTACAAAACTGTATTGAATAAGAGTGTCACAAGAGCTTTTAATCTCCTTTTTTTTTTTCCTCCCTTTTTTTTTTCTCTTTCTGGTCAGCCTGTATGGATCTACATTAAAGACTATTATTAAGACTAGCATTAAGCAATATTTTCAAGATTTAATGTCTTTTGTAGAATCGTGGAATCATAGAATATCTCAAGTTGGAAGGGACTCATAAGGATCATCAAGTCCAACACCCTGCTCCTCACAGGACTACCTAAAACTAAGCCATATGACTAAGAGCATGGTCCAGATGCTCCTTGAACTCTGACAGGCTTGGTGCTGTGACCACTTCGCTGGGGAGCCTGTGACAGTGACTGACCACCCTCTCAGTGAAGAACCTTTTCCTAATGTCCAGGATAGAAAACGCTGTGAAATGAAGTACTGAATTGTAACATAAGTTTAGGATGTACAGACCTAGAGATAATGCAATTACTGAAGAAGGGATGTAAATCTTTATTAAATTCTAATGGCCTTCAGCGACCTAACTTCTAGACATTAAAACTGGTTACATGACATCATTGAAGTATTAATACCAGGGAAAAGGCAATAGTTAAGATTTCTCACTCAAACTATATGTGGCTATGTGCTCAGCCCTCTGTAGCTTGACAAACTTCTCATTCTAGCTTTAAGAATATATAAGCATGAGAAATAATTTCAGGACTAATAGTAATTTCTGGTCCTTTATTAATACCAGATTAAAATGTTGGAAAGAAACAACTTTTACTCAGGGCACCCCACAAATTTCTTTACTCATTGGAGCATTTTGATTTCTATTGTAGGCAACCAAGATGACTCCCTCCATCAGGAAATTTCTAAAAAGTGAGGAATCCAAGTGGTGATATTTATGAGTCTTAGGATAGCATTAGTATTTTGAAATATGGATACATGCAAAGTAGTGGAAGGTGATTAGCTACTAGAACAATAATAATGAATAGTTCAGCATACTGAGAAAAATTAAATTCAAAGTTTAATACTTGTATATGCAGTATGTATGTTGGTAAACATTCTCTAATAGAATTCAAGTATGAGAAATCTCCTATTGGAGAGATACATAGTATACCTATCTCAAAGTGCAATCCTTTTGGCTTCAATGGATTTTTAGTCAAGTAATCTGAGGATATGGTCTTTAACTCCACTATGTTAAGTTACTGTGGAATTTAATACAAAATAATCACCTTCTAAACTTTAGAACAATGTCACTGCAATGAAATTTTGTAGGCTTTTTCCAAAGTTCAATAAAAGGATTATTATTTCCCAATAAAATACATACTCTTAGGGTAATCATGTGCAAGTGTATTTCTTTCAAATTATGTTGGAGTTTTCCAGAGAAAAATTAGCATTAGAACTCCAGAGTTTGTGACTTCTAAATCCAGACTATAATCCATTTTAATCTACCAGACCATACTGCTTGCATAACTAACTTTCCTGTCATTTATGATGACCGACAGAGGAAATCTGAAGAGTAAATACTCCCCAACGAGATCAAGGATCTCAGCTACATATTTCAGTAAGTGATATGAGAGAGTTGCTTTGGATTATACTAATTACTGAGCCCTGCATGTGGAGTCACCAGTGAAATTCTATGTGAGCTTAAACATTTCCATGCTATTTACTTTCACTGACAGGCCAAATTCAGGAGTGAGCTGTAAAGCAGTCATGTTCAGTTAATGGGAAAAAAAGAGGTCTAAAGTGCTAATATATATCTTCTACTCTGTTATAAACTGTTATCTTCTACGATCCCCTTTTTTAATTTAATACAGTCACCTTGTCTGGAGCATTTCTTTTTCTCTGTTCATCACTGGAACCTTTGTACAGAGCAGAATCTTGTCCTTCCTTCCTCCTCAAAATGTCTGTAACACCTCCACAAAAGCCTGTTTTCTTGGTTTCTTTTCTTTCTCTAAGAGGCACTGCCCAGAGACTTACATCAATGCATTACATCTTTGTGAACTGATCACATCTTAAATTGAAATACACTAAAAATTGTGGGAAAGAACCAGCCTGATAACTGAAATACTTTCTTTTATCTCTCAGTATTTTAATGTATGAGATGTTGATAGAGTATCAATTATTATAAAGCCCAAAATAACTAATAGTATATATATACATACCACTCTTGTAAAAGAAGTAATCAAATCTGGTTTAAGATTGAGACTTGAAGCTTGAAATTGCAAGTTACCTTACTTATTTTGATTTTAGATCTCTAGTATTTTTACTTGAATGTCCCATTAACTTTCAGAGTTAAAGTATGTGTGAGTCTTAAATATCATGGAAATAAGAGATGGGAGCAAACAAGAAAAAATAAGATTATTTGGTGCTTTTTCCTTGTTTTCCCCCTTCTTGTTTGCTCTGTTATTTGCACTGTTGACTCTTCTGCCTTCTCCAAAAACTATACTCTTTCTATAAACTTGATCATGGGGTTACCTGACATGCCACAGTTATTCCCATGAAAAACATAGCCTGAGAGAGGTGTACTCAGTGTGCCATGCAGGAACTCAACCTCTTCCAGTGAATTCGTCAGAGTTTCTCGATCAGCCAGCCAGGTGGGTGTAAGAAAGATAACAAATTTGTTGATTCTTGCTAGCTGTGGACACTAGGGATTTTATACAGATTATTACTTCCACACAGATTGTTACTTTCATAGCTGCTTCAGGAATAATGTTGAATTGTGTAAGAATGTATGACCAGTGACAAAGGGTCTCACTGAAGTTCTTGCTTGATATCTGTTTTTCAGCACTGCCATACTGTTGCTTAAGCATTTAAAATAACCCTACCCATGTACGCACTTGGCATCTCAATGGTACTAGTTTGTACATGAGTCATTGTGTATGAGGTGTCTGATAGACCCATCTTTTATAAAAATCTTTAATCTTTTTTGAACAGTTAGTAGTTTCAGCCCTTACATCACCTTGGGGCAGTTCCACAGTTCAGTGGTGTAATGTACAAAAATGCTCCTTTGGTTGTTTTTCAACCTGCCAATCAAATTCAGGTTGACAAATATTTCTATGTAAAAATGTATGATCAGGTTCTATATACATTACAGCTCAATTAGTGTGCTGTGGAGAAATTTTGAAATTTATCATTCTCATCAAAACTAAATTAATCTTAAGAAATATATTTTCTGTTTTTCTTGCAACATTTCTCTTACTTCCTCATTTCTTCTCTCTTTCTCCTATTTTCTTTTATAATAAATAAATTCTATTTCATGGGCATGCAAAGTCTGCAACTAATATTTAACAGCACAACAAAATGTTGGTATTTCTTTTATCTTGAATTCATATATTTCATTCCATGTGACATGTACATGACACGTACATACACCTGTGGGGGTGGCTATACTGGTAGAAACAGACAAAATGGCAGCACAGAGGTAAACCCATCTGGGCTGCTGCACCATGGCAAGACATTGCTGCCCAGGTAGAAAACATTGTTGTAAAGGTATGTCATGTAGATGTTCACACACCCAAGAACCGTATCACACACCTCTAACACCCACAAGCCTCCATAAAGACAGAATGATATAGTGGACTATTAAAGACTATACTGAGAGAATTGGGCACCAGGAAATGGAACCACTGAGATGCAAATTTAGCAGAAGCCACTTGGCTGGCTAACACCAGAGGATCTGCTACCCATCCTGGTCCTGTCCAGACAAAGGTCCTACATACTGCGGGATAAGATAAGGTCTCCATAGTGTGCATAGGGAAGCATCTGGAAAAGGCAGTGTGGGTTGCTCCTCGCTTGGGAATAGGCCAGTCCTTTCATGGGATCGTCTTTACTCTAGAACCTGGGTGCACTTGGTGGGTTATGCAGAAGGATGGGAAAATCCATCGTGTACCTCTAGGAGGTTTAACTTTGGTGGAAAATAATCCATTACTTGAGTTGTATGTTACAACAAGAAATACAGCAGGACCACTTGAACCAGTGGAAAATGAGTCTTACAAGGAACTAGGCAGTGTGGCAGTGATGCAAACAAAGCCAGTCTTGGCACTCAACAATCCAACATGTTGCTTGTCCTGTCCTGAACGATGTGGCCCAAACTAATCAGCTATTCCTATGGACTTTTGAGAGGGGCATTAAATGGGGGGATAATAACTGTGTATACGTACATCAAAGGAGAGGGAATAGTGGTTAATGAGGATATATAAACCTGACTGTTGGATGCAAAGGTGTTTTAAGTATGTACTGTAACTTGTGAGTGATGGTAAGAGGATATTTTGGGAATGACAATAGAATGGAAAGGAAAAAGAAAGTATGGGATAGAAGGATCAAATGAAATGCAGTGTGGGTTACATAAATAAGTAGAAAGGTTTCAGTAGGGTATAGAAATGAAACAGAATATAAATGGGACAGACAGAGGATTCTTAGATGTATCAGATAATATGGAGCTGAAAATGGTATGGAATAAGGGGTGGAGATTGCCCTGGGTCTGTTTGGGATGGAGCCAGCTTTCTTCATAGCAGCCTGTACAGTACTGTGCTTCGCACTCAGGGCTCAAACAGTGCTGATAACACACCAGTGTTTTGACTATTGCTGAAGAGTGCTTGCACAACATCGAGACTTTGTCTCTTCCCTCCCCACGCAACCCTGCCCCTAGCCAGTAGGCTGGGGGTGGATTAGAGATTGGGAGGGGACACAGCCAGGACAGCTGGCCCCAACTGACCAAAGATATTCCATACCACATGACATTGTGCTCAGCAATAAAAGCTGAAGGAAAGGAGGAGGAAGGTGGGGATATTCATGCTTAAGGCATTTGTCTTCCAAAGCAACCATTATGCATTCTGAGGCCCTGCTTTCCTGGAAGTGGTTGGACATCTGCCTGCTTATGGGAAATAATTAATTCCTCTTTTTGCCTTCCTTGCACATGCAGCTTTTGCTTTTCTTATTAAACTGCCATTTTACTCAATCCACAAGTCTTCTCTTCTTCCTTCTATTTTTTCCTGGTCCCACAAGAGAGGGGAGTGAGACACAAGATGGGAGTTTGGCTGCTGGCCAGGGTCAACCCACCACAGTCTTTTAAAGACAATTTTTAAGAGGTATCACAGCCGCTGAACGATCTTACCATAGAAGTATTGTAAAATAAAAGACAAGCAATGTCCTAGGATAACTGGCCTGATAACCCTGGAAAAAATCAAATCCTGACTCAGCTGTATGAGGACAGCAGCTTAAAGATCTCTTTCTTCTAATTTTACATACATGTCTTCTGTGCTTTCTCTCTAATGTCTTCTTATCAGAAAGAAACAGTAGTTTTAGAGTTAATGTTTTATGGTTTAAATTAGTTGCTTAGGTCTTAAAGTTTCTATGATACTTTATAAAAGAAGAAAAGCAAATCCCACCCTCGTGGGCATCCTCAGCTGAGCAGCCGAGTTTTGCTGGTTTTTGAAGGGGAAGTGTAACTGGAAGTTTGCCTTAATTAAAATCACTGAATTTGAGGCCATGCATAAGAGAACCTCTTCTGGACTTACTTTCCTTCACAAAGATCCTGGGAACTTCTTTTGAAACTACTCTTCTCATTCACAGCCTTAGTATAAGCTTAATATTAGATGTATATAGGAGTGTGCGTTCCAGCTTTCAGTGAAATATTCTGCCAAGAAGTTAAATAATCCATTTTGATATGAAGGTTATGCCAGTCCATTCCAGGAACTGCCACCAGACTGTTTCTTTTCCTGACCTGAAATCTTATTTTGACAGGTTTCCTATATTGTGGCCTGTTAGTATTCTGCTATCTGATGTCCTGCCATTCGTCTATTACTGTCAAGGAAATTGTTGCTAACTAAATTTCTCCGAAACATTCTAATGACAGAAAAAGCAGGATCACTATATTGTATGAAGCAGTCATGCAAAATTGTCATAAACATTTACTAACACTGACATGAAATTGAGTATCCCACTCTCAGTAAAATTAATGGCAACAATTTAAAAATCAGTAATATTTTGCCTGGAAATATGCTTATGTGAGACAAAGTTGGTATAAATATTTAATGTCTCAAAAGCAGAGTGAACGCAAGAGATGTATATCAAAATATAAACTTAACAGGACATTTTGCTTTTGAAGTTTCTTTGGAAACAATTGTTTCTGCATAGATAGTTATTGAGCCTCCTAACACACAGTAAGCAAATATTTCTTATTATCTAAACTTTAGAAAAGAGAGATAGGACTTGTTCAAGATCACAGGATATGTCTACCCCCTGCATGTTGTCCACAGTAGTAATTGTAGCAATAATTGTCCATAGTAATCATGACAGGCTTGACCTATCATTCTCCCATGTCATAAAAAGAAGGCATGGAAGGAAATGAGGTGCTTTCTGATTCAATCTCAAAATGATGCAAGCTGATCGGCACCCACTAACCGGCACTGGTGCTTTCATAGGTAGACCTTTAGCTTTGTCCTGGTTTTGGCTGGGATAGGGTTAAATTTCTTCCTAATGCTGTGTTTTGGATTTAGTGTGAGGAGAATGTTGATAACACACTGATGTTTTCAGTTGTTGCTAAGTACTCTCCTAATCCAAGGACAGCTCCCATGCCTGCTGACTGAGCTAGGTACACAAGATGGGAGGGAACATAGCTAGGACAGCCAGCCCAGCTGGCCAACGGGGTATTCCATACCATGTGACGTCATGCTCAGGATATGAACGGTAGGCGTGATCTAGGAAGTAGCGATCGCTACTTGGTTATCGGTCAGTGCGGGTGGTGAACAATTGCATTGTGCATCACTCATTTTCTATATTCTATCATTATTATTATTATTTTCTATTTTCTGTTCTATTAAACTGTCTTTATCTCAACCCAGGAGTTTTTCTCACTCCTACCCTTCCGATTCTCTCCCTGTCCCACTGGGGGGTGGGGGGAGTGAGTGAGCGGCTGCGTGGTATTTGGCTGCCTGCCAGATTAAACCATGACAAGCTTCCTTTTCTCTCTGCTGGACCACAGTACTTTTTCGTTAAAACATGCAGTATTTAATGAAAAAAAATCAAGCCTGTAGTTAATTGCCTTCAGTTTTATTGCAAATATTAACATCAGTATCGCACAGTAGACTGAAAAAAGCTTCCAACTTCAGAAGGGTATTGTAAACATTAAAATTAAATTAGATGTCCACTGTTATTGGCATATCTAAAAGCTATCTAAAGTTAATGATTTTCCATTACTTTAATGCTAAAGCATCTTTTTGTCTTCAAAATCTAGAATCCTTTTTTAAAAAAAAAAAGTATATAGATTCTTTGGAATTGAAATACTATTGAATTTTCAAGAGAGTTAGGGAACACACCTCTGTTAAAAATTTAACTTGAATGCCTGAAAGTATTGTTTGAGCCAAAGACTTAAGTGCTGAAAGATATCACTGCGATAATATAGTCTAATTTCTTCAGAAATATGGACTACTTTTCATATGCCTAACTTGCGCCGGTAGTTGATTGCCCTTCTTGTCAAATGTGATGATATCAAAAGAATCACAAGAAGGACTAGAAAGCTCATCCCTCATTTAGAGATTGCTACTTCTTTGGGAGGTGCTTAGGCTAGAAAGTATTGTATGGGGAGGGGAGGATATCAGACAGCAGCAACTGCTTTGAAAAATTCTGCCTAAAGGTAAAATTTTGTCTATGGACTTTACAACGTGAGTATTTGCTGCTGTTGGGCTCCTTGATTACCGTCCTTGAAGCCATCCAAGCTTTTGCAGAAGGGTTTTATCTGTTATGGTTTCAATATAGCTTCTCCTTGCTGAAAACACATCTTCTTGGCTAGAATCCTCTCAATCCTTTTATATGAAGAAATTTTACTCTTCTTTAAAGCTGAATTCTTTTAACCTCTTCTTTCAATCTTATCACATCTTGAGCAGGACAAAAAAATGTAGCCCTGGAAAAAGTTGACCTTAGTGGTCTTACCTAAAAGGAGTTAAAAATAATAAATATATATGGGTTAAATCAGATATACCCTAAACATTGGTCCATGTGTTATGTAGTAATAGCAACTATAATAAGTAGCAATAGGGAGATTGGCTGCACGCTGCCATGTTTATAATAGTAGAGGACTGTGGTGGTGCATTCCCCCTCTCTCCTGGGCCGCTCCATAATCTCAGAAACTCCCGTTAAACCTTGGCCTTGGTGTAATGAGTCAGGCGGTGAAGCGTCCCTTTACCGTATCAAGAACTCTTGTACAGCTGAGGTTGGGGAATGTACCCATCGTACCAGAAACTTCCGCTGCCTGGCCCAAGTGGAGCACAAGAGTGGGGATAATTGTCATCCCCTGATATCCTTATCTGAGTCACAGCTCAAGTGGAACGATACTATTGTTACTGAAACCTGGAGAGTTTTGACGGATGACTGAAGTCCATCATCTTGCGACCCTATAAACAGTGATCCCAAGTGAGGCCCTCTGAGCTCTCCTGGACCACAGTGGGTTGCACTCAGAATTTCCCTCTGAGGGGAACGCTTCTCAGAGTTCATGAACTCTCAAGTTTGCGATATTTGGAGGACCGTCGCCGACTGACATGGGACCCAGACTGCAACACTCCTCAAGGCTCAACCCTTTGCCAGTTGAGAAATGCCAAGACATTTGATGAGAGTATTTCACTGAATTCAAGGGGGATTTTTAACATTACATAATATACATCTTTGTCTATTTATCTATCTTTGCATCCCTGTGCCTGTCTGTGTGAATTGATGGAAGTACCTGCTAGCAAATCTAGTCTGCTAAAATCTTATGATCTATCCTAAGACCATGAATGAAACTTAGACTACTGCTAAACACATATAATCCCTTAGACACATACCGTTGACCAAGTCTGGGACTAGGGGTAGATAGATCTGCGTCTTCTCTGAACCTTGTGACTCAATGGACGGTCTCCCTTAATCTTTTTGTCCTCGGCCTCTGTATAAATCATTCCAACTCAATTCTAACACAATATCCTTGATTTAGCTGGGATAGAGTTAATTTTCTTCCTAGTAGCTGGTATAGTGCTGTGGTTTGGACTCAGGATGAGAAGAATGTTGGTAGCACACTGATATTTTAGACAGTGCTTATGTGGATGTTTGCAAGAAACTAGGTATAAGAATAATGAGCTGGACATATACAGCCTAATAGAAAAACGAGGGAGTTATATGTAGGACATTAGTGGTATAGTGAGGAAATCCAAGCCAGAAACCGTCCAATTATAGTGTTTAAACTCCACACATTGTTCTGCTAATGACTGAAGTCTGAGTACCTAGTTTATGGACAAAGTAATTTACTAATTAAATTTGCATCTGATATATGGATGACAGATGGCAACCCATAGGACATAAATGGTATCCTATATAAGGAAATGATTTAATTTTGGAAGTGATGCCAAGCCTTTGGCCACTGATTTGAGCCTAACCAGTGGTCACCAGACCCATGCTGACTATGTGGATATTAAGTGGACAGTTACCAGCTACAGCAAGATGCAGTTGATGTATACAGTAATATATGCAGGAGATACCTAGGAGGAAGCAGGTGCTTCTATTGTTTCAGGCCATTACTTCAACATGACATTACATTTCCCCCATGTTGCCCGCTGTAGTTTTATACAAGAGCACAGCAGACACTGTGACTCTGCATGATGTGCAGTAGAAACTATTCTTATGCCAGTAATTAACCTATACCCCCCTGTGAAATACACCACTTACCCTTGACTGACATGAAGAAGTGAGAAACACACAACAATGAAAAAATAATTATTTATTCTGTAGACTTACCACACATGCAATGTAAAATACAAGAGTTAACTTGTCTCCTTGAGTGTCTTGCCCACAGATCTCAGTCCAGAGGGCATCACTACCCTAGTTTGCATAGAAAGAAAAACGGAGTGTCCATGAGTGTCTGTAAGTATGTCTTCCCCAAAATATGTACTTGGCAATTAGGGGGCAGGTTGCCTTGGAGGAAAAGAAATCAACCCAAACATGATGGGACAATATTTTGCTTAACTGTAGGTCAAAGTATGTTGCAAATTGCATTCTATCCATCACTGGCAATTTCTTACTGTAAAAATAGTGGGATATGTTCTTTTTTTAATTGTAGAGATCCATCTAATCTTTCCTGGTAATTTGAATCAGGAAAAGATAATTGTAAAAGACAGATTTCTTTAAAAAATAATGTTACAGAATTTCAACTCAATTATGAGTTGACACTGCATTCACAAATTCAGTCCAGTGTGTATGTAAGAAGGAACTGACCATCTGTTTTATTATTCATACATATGTCTGGATGGATAAAAGATGTTCAGAACTATTTAATGTATTAATCTGTTAAATAATGAAGGTGTGTGCTCACTGAACTGTATACGTTAGTTTACTTATTGATCTGTGTTGTATTTTTATATTGTAAAGATGTCTGGCAAAATATATGTGGAGTATTTTCATTTAAGTTAAATAAACTGAGCCACATCTACTGTACATTTTCCCCAAGCTTCTGAATTTTCTTGTGCTGGGTTTCATTCCATTGATATCATCAACACAATCTGCTGTCATATTGCAAGTAACTACTTTTCAAACTGCAAAATAATCTCTTTCTAGATCAAAACCTCCTCCTCTGCATCAATGACACAAATATTTTTCTGATAACTGTCTCTATGCTATAATTTGTGTGACTCTCTGGTCCAAATAAACAATTTCTCCTGGAGTTTTAATTTGCCGGTTAATGTTCCTATAACTTTCATGGTGGATAATTTACAGCTTATGAGTTTTGGAGAGGGTCCACGACCTGGGGAGGGGTAACACAAGATTAAATAACTATTTTATGTGCTATTTGTCCACACCGATTACTCACTGGCTACTGGGTAAGTAAGGGTTATATCAGGTAAATATAAAGGTTTGTTTTATTTTCCTTCTTTCGCTCCTCCAACCACATGGTTCTCTTCTTTACCTTGCTCAGCTGACCTCCATCACATGGTGAGAAAGTGCTTATCAGTGTAGAACATACAGGAGGAATTATGTGGGCAAAGAATTTAGGAACCACTGGAAAATTACAAAGCTTGCAGGTTGCCATAATACACTAGGATTTAGCACTAGGTTCAGTAAAAAACTGGGAAAACACCCCCAAAATAACCTTAATTAGAAAAATCAAGGAAAACCTTTCTGGGAGTCAAAGATCAGCCTATATAAAAAAAAGAAAATTAGAAAAACAATTCCATATGTCGCGAATGAGTGGTTTAGAGGCTGCTTAAAGAATCACTGTTGAAGGTATTAGCAGAAAGTGATTTTAATAGAAACTTATAAAAGCACGACTTAACAGAGTTCGATGGCAAGGTTCACACTATCACTTACTACACAGATGAAGTGTGCAAAGGAAAAGACCATGGGAAGCTGAAAAGTCCTTGACCAGTGTAAACACTACTTAGCAACAACTGAAACATCAGTGTGTTATTAACATTCTTCTCAAACTAAATCCAAACCACAGCAGTATACCAGCTACTAGGAAGAAAATAAATTCTATCCCAGCCAAAAAAATCGTGTTAGAATTGAGTTGGAATGATTTATACAGAAGCTGTGGATGGAAAGGTTAAGGGAGACTCTCCCACTGAGTCACAAGATTCAGAGAAGACCCAACTGGATCCAATCTTAGTCTCAGACTTGGACAACAGTTTATGTCTAATATAAAAATGGTAAGGAGACCCTCCTGTGGAGTCACGAGATTCAGAGAAGACCTGGCTGGATCTACCCCTGGTCCCAGACTTGGTCAATGGTATGTGTCTAAGGGATTATATGTGATTAGCTGCAGTTTAAGGTTCATTCACGGTCTTAGGATAGATCATAAGATTTTAGCAGACTAGATTTGCTAGCAGGTACTTCCATCAATTCACACAGACAGGCACAGGGATGCAAAGATAGATAAATAGACAAAGATGTATATTATGTAATGTTAAAAATCCCCCTCGAATTCAGTGAAATACTCTCATCAAATGTCTTGGCATTTCTCAACTGGCAAAGGGTTGAGCCTTGAGGAGTGTTGCAGTCTGGGTCCCATGTCAGTCGGCGACGGTCCTCCAAATATCGCAAACTTGAGAGTTCATGAACTCTGAGAAGCGTTCCCCTCAGAGGGAAATTCTGAGTGCAACCCACTGTGGTCCAGGAGAGCTCAGAGGGCCTCACTTGGGATCACTGTTTATAGGGTCGCAAGATGATGGACTTCAGTCATCCGTCAAAACTCTCCAGGTTTCAGTAACAATAGTATTGTTCCACTTGAGCTGTGACTCAGATAAGGATATCAGGGAATGACAATTATCCCCACTCTTGTGCTCCACTTGGGCCAGGCAGTGGAAGTTTCTGGTACGATGGGTACATTCCCCAACCTCAGCTGTACAAGAGTTCTTGATACGGTAAAGGGACGCTTCACCGCCTGACTCATTACACCAAGGCCAAGGTTTAACGGGAGTTTCTGAGATTATGGAGCGGTCCAGAAAGAGAGGGGAATGCACCATCATACCATAATACAGTGAATCATGAGGAAATGCAGTTTTATGTATGTGAAATTGATTCGAATAAATATTGAGGATTTAAAAAAGAAAAAAAAGGTAGAGGTTCATGTTATCAGAAGACAAATATTTCACTTTCTTATTCCCAATGGGAAATGAAGACACATAAAAGAAATTAAGATCTCCTTTGGAAAATTATGATAATGTGTAAATTATGTTTTTCTTAAGAAAATGAATTCAACAGAAAACTCCAGAGGAGCTATAATAGAAACCTTTCTTTAATATCACACTTTTAATAGATTTGAATGTTACACATAGCCTTTTTTGATTTTTCATCCATACTGCTATAGTATGTGAACACTTTTCTAGTTTTTACAGAATAATTCTTCCAATAAATATATTGAAATGTAATCATCCATTTTGCATTTGAGTACGAAGCATTTGCCAATATTCAAAATGAAGTTTTTGTGGCATAATTCTTTTCGTCTTCTAAGTCTCAGTTCAGTGATTTTCCACCTTGTATGGAAATAAAGGAAATCTACATTAAAAGTAAAAGACAACAATTTCCTTGGGGGTTACATTAAGAAAATACCTTTTACTTTAGCAAAACAGTGGTTTTCCTTTTCTGTATATTTCTCACAGTCGTCAAATATAAAATAATCTTAGTCTTGAGTTCATTATTTACAATTATACTTATTTTCAGCTACAGTGCATTTTGTGCATTTGAATATATGTTTGTTTTTAAATTAAATTGGTAACGCTGCTTATGCCTTCAATAACTTTATTTATATTCAGTGAATTTACATCAGAATAGATTTCTATCTGAATGTAATTACACAGAGTAAATATATTTCCCACAGTGTGTTAGGTGTATGAGTGTACATAATACTCTCAATTTCTTGAAACTTTAGAAATGTAAGATTTGAAGATCGAATTTCAAACAATTTCCTATTACAAGATTCACAAAGGATATCTGCACTTGCAGTAGCTACTACTCCATATCACTACTACCATACATAGAAATATCATTTTTAATATTTTAGTAAGTTTTACCATTTTCTTAAAAGTCCATGTTGCCCAATTTGTTTAGAGAGAATCTGGTTAAAGTAACTTTATTCATAGAAATCAAAATATCATGTTAGGCATATGATGCTGAATTAAATATATTCCCTTTTTATGATTTGCCAAAATGTGTTTCTAGAGAAGATATAATTTATGATCAACTAATTATCCACCAAATCTTTTGTGGAAACACATCTTTCAACAAATGGACAATACCATAAACATTAGTAAATATAAGAATTACCCGCTTAATTTCAAAACTGGAGCAGAGAAAACTTTTGGAATACTCTTTGAAAACAGCAAAATAGTATTAATGAAGTATCTTCAGGAACATACTCCAAACTCTTTTGACAGATACGGAGAATTGTTATATGATCTCTAAGATCAAATGACAAGCTATGTATAACATTTCCCCCTGGAAATGGTGGGGGCCAGGTCTACTGTGGGGTGACGGTGACCTGTGACGAGGTCTGGGATTCACCTTCTCGTTGAGCCAGTCACCTTCTCACCTACCTCCCAGCCATCCCAGGGCTGTGTCTGACCCTGGTTCCCAGCACTGGTTCTGCTCTGCCCCTTTACATGGGAGCTGTGGGACCGTGTCCCACTTCCATGATGTCCCTGCCCTGCCAGACGTGCCGTCACCCGCAGCTGCCTGCTCACCTCCCACATGGAGACACCTGCCCTCACTGCTCCCTGACACACTCTGCCCAGCAGGATTTTAGCACAAATATCAACTCCAACGGTGACCAAGTGCATGTGATTGTCCACTGAAACACGGAAAACAGCAGGGCATGCCTAATATATGAAATATTTTCAGTTCATTTGCAACATATCGGCAAAGTTTGAACCCTTTGATTACAATGTATTTCTTACGTTTCAGATATTCCTAATGTAACCTCAGTGCTGTATTTAAAATAATGAGGCAGGCACCATATATTCCCCTTCCATTATGTAACAATGAACTATTACCAAAAGTATGTTAACATTTCTATGGATTGAGACATCCGTGATAACAGGAAAAAATGCATTCTTTTCAACTCAATCTGCAACTGGTAGGTTTTTTTTTCAACGGAAATAAGGGGGCAATACATTATCAGAAGTACACAGAGCTTTTATATATCATTTGAGTTAAGGATGGCTCTCACAAAGCAAGTGTGTTTAATTTGCTGTCACAATTAATTGATCTGTGCGAATGGCTACTGATAATATTGTGCTTTCTCTGTTTTTGCAGCAGCTACTTCATTTTCTTCTGTAATACACATTTCTTAGCAATGGCAAAGTATCAACGGTTTTGTTCTTAGAAACGCTGTCACACTTATTTTATGATGGCCTCCATTTGCTTCCTGTCTTTTTTAACTATGAGCAACTGAAAATTTTCTTCTGACAGAAAAAACCTCTGTCTAGTTGTATAAAATCCATATTTATCAATTCATGAGTAATCATTTCTCTATTCATTCTGTTGAACCTCTTTTATGAAGTAGCTATGTCTAGATTTGTTGATGGGATGTTACTGTTGTAGACGTGTGACAATGAAATTTTTCTATGGTTACAATTCAGTCCAAAATACGTACTACTTTGGTGTCCCCTTTTGCAGTCATCATACCTGCTCTCCAGCTCACACTGGGCAAAAGCTGTGTTTCATAGAACAGAACTTCACAATGACTATAAAAATTAGTCTCACACAAACAAGGGCTAGTTTTGAAAATAAATTCCCTTCTCAACAAAAGGTAGGAGTCCTTTCAAATCCAGGATTTTTTTTTTTCTTTCTTCCCAAGTTCTTTCTATAGGTATTCTGCAGAAGGGACAACAGAAAGATAGTTTATTCCCTTTTTAAGCACTGGAAATGCCCATGAACTTCCTTTCCATATCCAGCAGACGCAACAATCTTAATTGTCAGTGGTTCAGAGAACAAAAATTCATTAAATTGCTCATTTTCTCCAAGTAGTGACAACTCTAGTGCCAACAGTCATCCCTGGATAATGTCAAAATATTGAGGAAATAAATTACTCCAGTAAGCAAACAACAAGGTTTGGAGATCGTATGCCCTGTGCAGCATTTTTAAAAGAAATCACCCTTCTTTTCCCCACCAAAAACACGGTGTTCACATTTACTCACTTTTTGCTTACATTTGTCAAAAGAACAACAGTTGCCAAGGAGAATTTAATAAGTGAAAACAGAATAATATTATCCATTTGTTGATAACAGGGAAGGGTAGTAAAATCATGTGTTCAAGACAGACTGTGGTTTAGCAAAGCAGGTACTACTGAGTGCCAGCTCTGCAAGATACCAACGCCAATTTGTGGGAGGTAGTTTTTCAGTAGCTGCATCTGGCTTTTTGGCAGAATCTCTAGGCTGTTTCACTGACACTTTCAGTTCCCTCTAAGTTGGTCACTTGGCTATGTCATTTGTTGCGCGAACAGTCTGCTTTGCTCCAAAAAGCAACATTTTATACCACCTCTCCTCTTGATTCTTAGCTCCTATGTTGTGATTTTTGCCTGTGCACCTGCTTGATAGCAACTTAGTCTCTGAGCAGTCTCGCTGGTATCAGCAGGATTACTCAGAAAGTTATCCTGAAGAAATTTGTCAGCATAAATATACTAGTGTCATCATTCCAGAAAACCCATTTCATAAAGACAGAGATTATATCAACAAAAGGGTTCTTTAGGGGGTAGAGCTAATATCAGTTTCCCAAATGAAAGAAGAAGCTGTATCAACTGAAAGGGTTTTTTTTTCATGTGGACCTGCACCTCTGCTTCAGTGTTTTCCAATTGATCTACAGTTTCTGCCAGCACACCCCAGAATCTGCATAGGTGCACTTGAAAATAATTTTAAACATAGAATAACACACAATTTAATGAGACAAAGAAAATCCAGCTCTAAAGGAGCCATTCATTCACAGCAGAATAAGAGGATACGGTACACTGCAGAACAATCTTGTTAGATATCCCTGTCCACAACACAGATACATATGAAGCACTTGGCTTCTCTTAATTGAGCTTCTGGTATGGATTTCTGCCTTCAGAAAATGCAGTCTTAATTTATTGCATCCATACAAACAAAACGAACATATCATAGCAAAATATCCTTAACTACTTTTTTTTCTGCATTTGACTATTAGATCTATTCATTTCTAGATAAAGTAGAAATAAAAGTGTTTTTTAATAGAAATATACATTTTTTTTAAGCTTGGAAGTATTTTCATTTATTGAACAAATATTTACAGACGTTTAAGAATGTTTTTTATCAATTTAATATTTTTATTAGTACTTTTCCATAACAGTGTATCCATTAAATGGATGTTGTCATATTTAGCTCTTGGCACTATTTGTGAAAAACAAAAGAGAGATAATAATAAATGGAATTTGTAATAGAAGGATTTATTTCCTGTTTTATATTTACACTTGTAAAGTATGTGGTTATTTCCCCTAATACTAATCTCATAAAATATTCTAGAGATCTCTAGTATACTGATTCTGGCGCTGTGATCAGCAGAAGTCTAGAAGCAGGGTTTGTTGTGTTTTCAAATGCTGACATGCACACAGTCTCAGCTCCACCATTATAAATTTAAGGATTTAAGGTGCTCTGAAAACCTGCCCTTTGAAATTGATGCCAACAGCATTATATATTCCAGCAGCAAATAGATTTAAAAAAAACCCCACAAACTTGTCTTTAGTATTTTTTTAGCATAGACATTTTAGGGTTTTTTTCAGTAGCACAGTGTACAGAAAGACAAGACAGTTTTGCCACCTCATGAATTATAACAATGTCTAACACTCTGTACTTTGTAGTGCCTTAGGGCTCTTTCTTCAAGCAACTAATTTAGGCAACTGCAGATTGGAAATACTTAATTCTTTTTATAATGACTGACAAGTTGTGGATTTTATTCTGTAGGATATATTATAAAATCCTCTGTTGTGCAATGCAATAGGGAAAATTTGATGTTAGTAGAGCTTTATGTATATATATTTAGAAACAAAAATTACCCATGAAAAGAGAGATTTGAGATTAAAAAGGGGGGCTTATTCTCCCATTTATTGCTGTCAATCTTATACTGGATCAATGGATGTCAACTCTTTCAAATCAATGCTGGCATGGAATTTGACAGAAAATACGTCTAGAAAAGTGTGACTTCAAATTAAGAGCCTAAGCAGTGATGGAGAGATATCCATTTAAACATCTTGTACATCTACACTAAAAGCAAAGACAAAACCTTCCACCAAAAAAGAACATGTTTATTGATCACAATATATGAGCATGGGTGCACATCAGGGTAAAAACAAAACAAAACAAAACAAAACAAAACAAAACAAAACAAAACAAAACAAAACAGTTTTCTAGAAAAGTAAATCTGTCTTGTATATATAATTAGCATTGTGGATGAGGATTTAAGTCTCTCTATAACACTCTGAAAATTTTCTGGGACATAGGCAAAACAATACAAAATGTAATTTGCATTCATCAGATTTCAGCTAGGTGTCTGTGACTGCCCAACTTGACATTCAAGAAGATGGAAAAATAGACTCTTCACCTTTATTTGGGATTACGCTTGCTGAGATCATGAACAATAATGGAAAAAACAGAAGACAATGATACTGAGGGCCAAACTGTATATTATTTTTAGGAGGACCAGAATAGTGCAATGAGAGTAAGGTTTTATATCCCATTGTATGTGATTCTCACTTTGCCACAAGAAGCCTTATAGATCTGTTTTCCCAAATGAAAAATTGAGTTCTTGGGTGGGATTTCCCACTTCATTGAGTAGATAGGCAAAATACATATTTACCATCCTTTTCCTATGCTATCACATATAAACAAGTTAGATGAAAAATCTTAAGTGTTTTTAGGTTGACCAAAAGTTGACATTAAATACAGCAAGTGAGAAAACATATTATTAAAAACAGGGAAAAAATAATTAAGAAAGAATGAAAAAGTTTCATTTTTACATTTTAGACATAAAACATTCCAATTTCTAATTTCAAACCAATTGTCCTTCAGAAATTGCCTGTATGTAACAGTAACAACAGCAAAAATAATAAAGTTATCATCCTTCTTCTTCTAAAATAACTGTATATTCTCTTTCAGGTCAAAGAAATATTGCAATCAACTCAAACAGAATTGGTTTTGATTTTCCAGTTTGACCAGAGAATGAAAAAATATTTATTCATTCAGCTGTAACACCCAAGACAGAACTGATTCTGAAGGACTTTTAATATAGAAAATTCAGGACAGGCCTGTTTAACACTTTCATTAAGAACAAGTATAGCAAACATTTAAATCAATATAGTGATATGACACAAAAAGTTTATGAGTTATGGAAGAGAACCATCCAGAAGTCAGTTCAGATATTGATTGGACAGTTATAGCTTCCAACTGAAGTTAAACTCACTTTCAAATAAAAAATAAAAGGGAGGAAAAAAAACCTTTCAATTTGCTACTAATTCACAATCCTACCACATTTTAAATTGAAATAAATATACAGGTACTTTAAATTGAAAGAGAAAAAAGTTTTAATTATTCTGTCAAGATTTCATGACACAAATGTATTAGATAAATTTCTGCATTAGTGGGCATTCCACCAGGGTAGGTTATTCCTTATGAGTCACTTTAAAATGTTGTCCATACTATTTAAATATTTCAGTAAAGAAAAATTTATAATTATTTCACTTATTTCTAAAATTACCTTAACAGTTCAGAGTTTAGATCAGGATGCAGGATGCTTTTTTGCCCAGGAGATATTTAAAGGTAGAAAAAGAGAAGACA
This sequence comes from Pelecanoides urinatrix, assembly GCA_013400755.1. Lineage (NCBI taxonomy): Eukaryota > Metazoa > Chordata > Aves > Procellariiformes > Procellariidae > Pelecanoides > Pelecanoides urinatrix. Next base: position 181,141 of record VZTQ01007401.1, on the reverse strand, counting down.
GAGGTGGGCAGAGCCATACAGTCATATTTTCCTGGAGGCATCAGAGGCTACAACATGAAGAGAACTTGTCACAGTGGTTGGAGCCAAGACCATAAATACCACTATCTCTGCCCAGTTTTGCTCTCAGTTTTCAGTCAGGAAAAAACAAAAGCTAAATATAATACTGCTGAAATAGTTTAATTTAACCACTTTGATTATAGTCTTAGGAATATAGACGAAGGGGTGGGGGAGCAGGGGGGAACACAACCTCATGGGGTTCTCAAACTTCTCTCCTTTTAGGCCAAGTGGCAGTTCAGAGGAAAGGTTTATGGCCAAGATACAAACCTTTCAAACATAGGTTGATTCTAAAATTCCTCACACTACTACCTGAAGAAATGCAGGCAATCTGCCAACCATTTCACATGATCTCCTAGGCAAGAGGATCCTACAGTCTCCTCTGCCACACTCTCCCCTGCCTTTTCATGGACTGCAGATAAAACCTCATGAAAAAATAAATGCAGAGTCATAACAACAACTGGGATAAAACAATTTCTGGTAAGCACTTCCCCAGCCCTCCCCAGCTCTGCAAGAGAGCATTTCTTCTGCTAGATGCTCACTGACACATATTCCTGAGTGCTCCACATTCCAGATGTTTAAGCCACCATAGCCTTTTTCTCATGTTTGAAAGTGTAAAACATTCACCTCAGGCAATTTTTTTCTTACCCAATATGAAGTAATTGAAATGATATTGTTAAATAGTGCCAGCTCATGCAAATATATCATTGGAAGAGCAGTCCAGTCAGAAGATCAGATATCATAAAACTCCAATGTTTTCATCATTTACAAAGGCTTCAGTGAAAAACAGATTTTTCTCATACTACATTAAACAGACTAGATTTTAAGATATGAATAAGATTAGGCCTAAGATTGCATTAAGAAGCTTCAATACAAGAACCTGTACTGCCTACAGCAGCAAAACAATTTATCCACTATAGATCATATCATTAGTTGCACACCTTTCTCAGTAATTTTATTATATGTCTCTAATTGAGAAGTTTATAACTTGGCCAAAAGCATTTCCTCTGAACTGAAACTTGGCGTAAAACTAAAGAAAGATAATAAAGGCACTAGTTTATTTTCATACATTTTTCTAATAATGAGCTTAACCAGCTCTAATACATTAGAATTTTAAGAATTTCCCAATCAAGACCTTTGAATATTATTACATATCATTGCTGAGATTCAGACCTGCAGTTTGGAGGATAGGATTGCTTAGGTGACAAAAAAGTTAAGAGATATGAAGGGAATTTCCCAAACCAGAACTGGAAAAGTTGAGAAGAAACTGGGATAATTTGAGATAGGGAGTTTTGTTAGAATCAACTTTTCCATCCCTAGGCTATATGTCATGGTTTAACCCATCAGGCAGCCAAACACCATACAGCCGCTTGCTCACTCCGCTCCCCCCCGGTGGGACGGGAAGAGAATTGGAAGGGTAAGAGTGAGAAAAACTCATGGGTTGAGATAAAGACAGTTTAATAGAACAGAAAAGGAAGGAATAATAATAATCATCATCATAATCATAATCATAATCATCATCATAATAATAATCATAATAATCATGATAGAATATACAAAATGAGTGATGCACAATGCACCACCCGCGCTAACCGATAACCAAGTAGTAATCGCTACTTCCTGGAACATGTCTAGCGTTCATATACTGAGCATGACATCACATGGTATGGAATACCCTGTTGGCCAGCTGGGTCAACTGTCCCAGCTATGCTCCCTCCCAGTCTCTTGTGCGCTTGGCAAAGCATGGAAGCTGAATGTCCTTGACTAGTAGGGAACTTTGCAACAACTAAAAACATCAGTGTATTATCAACGTTCTTCTCATACTAAATCCAAAACACAGCACTAGGAAGAAATTTAACTCTATCCCAGCCAAAATGAGGATACTATATAAATCCTGTTGATCAATGCTCAAAAGACAAGCTGACAAGTTTGAGAACACATTAAAAAGTCACTTTTCATCTGCCTGCTCTTGACTATGTTGATGAGCCATCACCTTACAGCAAAATTTATATGCCTTAAAGATGACTATTTTCTTTTTTAATAGTAGGGAAATAGAAATGGGATTTGAAGGTTTAAGCAGTTTGAAATTATATTGAAAACTAGAATTATTTTTCAATTTAAGGTCTTATCACAGCTAATGAATAATATAAATAGATACATTTTAAATTAGTTCATAGGATATTAAGAAAAAATATGGATATTATTTTGCTTACTGTTCTGCATTGTCAAAACAAAAAAAAAGTAGCCCTAGCATTAATGACTTTGAGAGACATTCATTAGTAATTCACAGTAACACTGAGTTTATATTTCAAATTTCTAAAACATTAAGAGAAAAACTTTGGTTTTACTCCATTTGTGAAGTCATGGTCTCTCTGTAGTTTGATTTTTATGCATTAATGTAACAAATATACAGCTTAATTTGAAGGAAAATACTATTTATGATTGGTTTGCAACTAATATAGTCCAGAAATTCCATATGAAGGAAGAGATTGCTGCCTTGTCATTATAGCAGCATTATAAGACTCTAGACTCCTAGATTTTCTTGGATGATTCAATACATGAGAAGCCCTGATATCAAAGTTTTTCTGAGAGGTGTGTTGATAGAATGTGTCTCATGGGTTTCCTGGTCCTACATATTTACTCCCTTGGACTCAAGGTTGTGCTTAGCTGAGTTCACCTTTGTGCAAAAACCACTTCGCCTCCCTACCTGCACCTCTTCTCGTAAAGCAGTACTTCTACATCAGTCAACTTGTCAGACTGGCTTGCTGCAGCAGGACAAAGCAAACGTTTCAACTCCAAGGTATCTTACTGTTCCTTTTAGTTTCCCTTCACAGTTTAGGAAGGGATATATCCTGAATGTAGCTGCCAGTATCAGCAGTACTCATTAGATATTGTATTTCAAGTCACAACAAATGATTGCGAGAGATTTTGCTCTGCTTCACTTGCTCTGAATTCTGAATGACCTACATCCCTTTTTCCTAGCCATCAAAAAAGAGACAGCCTTAATGAGAAAATGCCATTTTGTAATTGCTTTTCTCCTCTGTTTTGCAGAATAAATTCCATAAATGTGATCTTCTAAACATCTACTGCATGACCATGAAAGGTTCATCTGCATGCTTATGAATCTGGTAGGTGCCAAATTTACCCTATGTGTAGTCATGGGTGCTTACTCTAACTGCAGCATTTTTTAGCAAAGGTCAAACAGGCACATTAAAAGCCTCTGAGATGAAAGGCATGCCTAGGAATGCCATTGTAAAATTGTATCCATATGTACATTTACTTTATATCACGCAATGCATTTCAGACACAGAATTAGCCATCAGAAATTGTAGCAGTTATCCATAGGCAGAAGATGAAGATAGTTCAACAGATTGATTATGAAATGCTTTGGATAGTTGCAGGTTTTTGGCTAACTCAAGTCCTTCAAATACTGCAAGTAATGCTAGATAGTCTGTCCCAGCAACATCCTATCTAGGTCCAGGATACCTAAAAATTATGGACACAATCATTTTCAGATTTTCAGTTTCCAGGATGATTCACTATATTTACTATATTTACCCCACAAAACATATGACTAGAGAATATAACAGGTACTGTGTTGTACTACGCACTGTAGAAATAGAAATAGAAAGCAAATGTAGCCTCTGTTCCAAATAGATTGCAATCTAAGCATGTTTGTATACTATACCTATGTGCAATAATAAATATACACAATACGTATGGTTATCAGCTAATCATTAGAATAGAGTTCATAATCTCTAAAAATCTAGGATGAAATTTTTTTTAGGGAACAAATAAAAAATAAATCCTACTATTGTTCATTTGCTGCAGTCTTGTCTTCTTTCTGTTTCTACTTTCATATTTTTGAAATCTACGATGTATCAGTTTACAATTCAACTGTGTGTTGCAATAATCTCAACAAGGAGAGCTAGTATCTGATTGTAGTTGAAAACTAAGTTTTTACACTTTGCTTTCGAAAACTGGCAAAAGAGAGCTTTGCTTAAGCATTGTTGCTGACACATCTACAGGTATCGTTTGTAATGTTCCCTGTCTAAAAAGGAATCTACATTTTCAACAGTTTATCTAAAATGGCATAAAGCATATCACCGTAGCATAATTGTTACTGTTATGCATTTGAAGAACAAATGAAAATCTGAAGTTTCATAGTTGCTTTACCTCTTGTTAATCCCTGAAGTTTGTAACCCTTACTTTTGGTTTTCTTCCTCTTAGACAAAAATATGAGCAAATCCGCGTAACTTCTGTATTTGGCTTCTCACAGTTTACATTTCTCAGCTTTGTCTAGTGTTATTTCTGTGATACAAAATCACCATTTACCTTATTTTAAAAAGGTTATTACCCTTCTAAAAAATAACAGGAAGGAGATGAATTACAAATTGATATTGCTACTGTTAGTAGAATAGTCAAAATAACAACCCTGCAGAAAAATTAGTCATTTATCTGCAAACAGGTTTTTCTAGGAAAGCAGCAGCAGCAGTCCCCACTAGTCTCTCCCACCCCCTCACTGTGTGGCCATGTCAAACCACGAGAGACTATAATTCAAAACAACACAGCTTTTGATGTTATGTTCATGTCATATGTCATGTGCAGGAAGCTTTTTCAGTTTTTGTAATTTATATTATCCTGAGTAGGGCTTTGTAGCACAAGATCCTTTAGCATTGACTATGCTAAAATCCATAAGGCAAAGACTTGGTTCTGCGTAACGCTCATGGTACATCAGCTGCTTAATTTAGACATAATACACCACAGGTAATAAAATATGGCAAGTAGCGGTTAGGAAAGGATGCTGAAAATGACAGGAGAATTTTTTTTCACAGTTACAGAGATAAGCTGGTCACCCAGCCAGTGAAGGCACCCATCTTCCTGTCAGCCTGAGAGTGTCATAGACCTTTGTTAACAGATGTTTGCTGACTGAAACCTAGATCCTCTACAGTCTTATCAGGAAAAGCAATAATTTAAACAATTTATTGCATTTATTGTTAGCTTTTTAGATTTCTAAGTCTAAAAGCAAACCTCTCGTACATTGTAGAAGTATATTTCTGTGTCAGCATCTGCAAAACCTCACTGCATACAATTATTTTTCAACCCCTAATCTGATCATTACCTTACTTGCAGCCAGTGTATCAACACTGACTCGACAAAAAATATTTCCTGTCAATATTTGCATTAGAAACAAAACCACAGTATTGTTAGATTAGTGTAATAAGCATGAAGTTATTCTGGATATGGAATTGCTCTTTGTTCTTATGGTAGAACTCAAATTACAGTTTGAAGGACAACTAAATCCTTTCTCGTTATGTGCTGTACAGCTATATAAATTTAGTGGTCATTAAATGTCTTACAAGGGACCTGGAATACACTTACACACCCTTCTAGCCTTTTGATGGGTAATAGAGATGAAAGGGTTGTGATACAGTTTTGCTTCCACTATTATGGTGGGTAGTGTATTTCAACACCTTATATTCCCATCTACTTGCATTTGCTCAACAAAAAAAAGTGGTTTCTTAGTATAAATCGTTATTATTCCATTGATTTTAATTCAGCTGTGTCAATTTACATCCCATCTATTAACAGTTCAGGTGAAGTGAAGTCTGCTCTTAATTTGTATTTTGGGCTGAAAAAACCCTATAACTTTTACTTTGTGTTGAAGGTTAGTCTTTTTCTCTTCCTTTCAGACCATTCAAGAATTGTCTGCAACATGAAAAGAAAATTAAAAGGAGTAACCTGGGCTTTCTCCTCATTAAGAACATAGGGCAAAATAAATGCATAATTAATGCAGCTTTTAATATGACAAGCCCTAAAAACTGATCCTAGCTGTAGAGGGATGCAGATATCTATGCTTACATCTGAGTGTTTTCAGGAAACCTGTGACTTAAGACTTCAGGGTGAATACCATTATTTATTTCAAAAAGAACAGAATGAACATAACTTTAGCAGTATAAATCACTTCAGAAAAATACATAGGTATTGCCAATAACTTGACTGTTTGTCTTTAGCCATTCTGATTTGAAAATAAATGAGTACATGCTGCTGTTTTCCTCTCTCTATAGTTATTAAATATATATAAAAAGAGTACTTCAAAGAGAACATAAATAAATCAAAACCTTTTCATTATAAAAGGAGAAAGACTTAAGAGATGTGTCTTCTACCTGGGAAAAGCAGGAATACCAATGCGTATGTGGATTTTCTGATCACTAAACTTTTAGGTAGTTTAGCAGTACTAAAGGAATTGTAGCAGACCATATTAATACACCAGGTGGAAGTAGGCTGTCACATAGGAAACAGTTCTAGGAATTTTAGAACAAAATCCTGGTCTGAATGTTCTGATAATTAAATTACATCTGTGGTGCCAAATTCAAAAATGATAAATAAAATTATTTCATATGACACTAGGCAGGTAGAAGAGAGACTGAAAAACTACTAGCCAATTCAATGTAGAAGTCAAAAAAGCAGAAGACAATTCATGAATCTCTGAAGGCTTGTGCTGTAATGCTGGAAATTCATTAGGTCAACTGTCTTGAATGAGTGGTTTAGAGGCTGCTTAAAGAATCACTTTTGAAGGTATTAGCAGAAAGTGATTTTAATAGAAACTTATAAAAGCACGACTTAACAGAGTTCGATGGCAAGGTTCACTCTATCACTTACTACATGGATGAGGTGTGCAAAGGAAAAGAGCACGGGAAGCTGAAAAGTCCCTGGCTAGTGTAAACACTACTTAGCAACAAATAAAACATCAGTGTGTTACCAACATTCTTCTCATCCTGAGTCCAAACCACAGTACTATATCAGTACTAGGAAGAAAATTAACTCTATCCCAGCCAAAAAAAATTGTNCAGGTTTCAGTAACAATAGTATCGTTCCACTTGAGCTGTGACTCAGATAAGGATATCAGGGGATGACAATTATCCCCACTCTTGTGCTCCACTTGGGCCAGGCAGCGGAAGTTTCTGGTACGATGGGTACATTCCCCAACCTCAGCTGTACAAGAGTTCTTGATACGGTAAAGGGACGCTTCACCGCCTGACTCATTACACCAAGGCCAAGGTTTAATGGGATTTTCTAAGCCGCTCCTCATTTTGATTTTCAAAGGAATTTTGTAATCTACTAAAATCTCATTTTGGTTTCTACTCTTTGCTTCCTTAGCGAGCATCTCTCAGTTTTGTCTAGTGAATTTAAAGGAGTGTATAAATTATGTTAATGTAGAGGTAAACCTAAGTTGTTCCCAATCGTGGAGATAGTGATGAATGTAAATGATACTACTTTTGTTCACAATTACTTGCTGTCCTTTCTTGCCAAAGTCTCAGCATAAATTGTTACTTCGTTTTCGTATCTATTCTTTTAAAAAAATGTTAAGTTTGAGGAACATATGTTAAGTGATAGAGGTGTTTATTTTTTTCAATGGAAGAAAAGTGGCAGGGGGATTTTTTAGAAAATAAAAATGAATAGCTGTAGGATTTTCTTATGGTTGGTAAATATTAGTAGCTTGCTTCAAATTATGTCTTTTTATGTCAGTGTCTTTGTGTCTTACACATCACAGTGTGAAACAATGTATTTAATTTTTGTGTGAGAATGTGATCCCCCATGGTTTCATTGGCATCATTTTTTGAACACTGTGACATGGTAAGCAGCAGTTAACTAGGCACATCTTGCTTCTGAAAAAAAAAAGTTTAATCCTTAGAAATGTTTCTTATATCAATCTGTATTTCTAATACATGTAACTGTACACCAAGAACTAGAGTTAAATTATGAAAATCATGGTGATTAAATGGATTTGAATAGCAGATCTAGTAGCAATAATATGAGACATTCTGCTCTACAAAGGAATGTTAGATGATATTAAGAGATTGTTCTATTTATTGGTCTAAGGAGTCAGCAGAAGAATTGTTACTGCAGCATGGGTGACATTAAAGACTTCATCAAAATGATGCTGCTTCTGCTGCTAATTTATGCTGAGCAAGGTAATGGAAAGTACTGATGGTAGAAAAGTGCTGAAGAATCATAAGCACCTATTTTAATGCAGATGGTATTTAAATTCAGAAATGGAAGAGAAATTAGAAAGTCAGCACATTTAGTGCCTTTCAGTGCACTTCAGTGTTCCAAACTCACAAGGTAATGAGGCCAACACCAAAAACTGTCAACTATATGGCATTAAACAAAACAAAAATACTAAGTGAAGAAGAATGTCAGGTTCTATTAAGCAAATTCATTGCATGCAGGAAGAAATGCAAAGAAAACATTCTCTAGTGTTTAACTTGACACTTTTACATCACCTGTAGGGAGAACAGGCAGGTACATTGTACAAAATACGCTCCTTTTGGTAGAGTCATTTTAACTGACTTAGAGAAAAATTAACAGAAAGAGGAAAATGTTCTGTTACCTTTGTTGTTTTAAATAGACTTACAGCAAATACAGGACACACTGGATACCTAGTATAAAATGAATGAACTAACAGCATGTAGTTCTGCTCTTCAAACTGACACAGTAAAAGAAAATAAAATCAATACATACAGTGTATCATTGTTCTCAAGTAACAAAATATGACCATTTGAATGGCCATACCCTGCCTTTGTTGAGTGTTCATAGGGACTCATATCTACACTGGTCTTTCTAATCTGAGCAAAATTTGCAGCGACTGCATCTGCTCAGGTGCAACATACCAAAGGAATAGAACCAAATACAGTTAGCATCAGTGCTGCTGAACAGAACTGATTTTTGTTTCCATATCTACCATTCCTAACACAGGCTGATAGCCACAGGTTTTGTATCTGCAAGTAAATCTGAACAAAAATAAAAGTGAGCATCATTACCATATTAAACTGGTAGGGTTCTCTGTAGATCCCATCTGGGTATAATGCTAATGCAGAAATGAATAACAGAACTTCTAATATCGTGGAGTATTTCTCATGTCTTCAGAAAGGTAATTATCACCAGGGAAATCTGTGTGCAGGAGAAAAATGCTGAGAAATAAGCTGTCAATAAGGATTTTATTAATGGAGGGTAGACTAACATGTTGATTGTTCTCTGAAGTATAATTTCCCTATTCTTTGTTTTTATGTGAAGCCCTGTCTTTTCTGTCTATATGATTTGGAATATCATCTCCTAAGTAAATCTCCTGTCTCATTGCTCACTTGTGCATATGCACTATAAATGAAAAACCACTGGATCACTTCAAACTATTAAAAAAAAAAGTTATCATGGTGTTAAGAATCAAGTTATTTGTTATTTTGCTAAAAAAGAAAAATCACTTCCATAACTAACAGCACTGAATTACTTACTGGACCCTACACTAGGGATTGCCATGAAAGTTCATTGAGCTCAATTTCAATTTGATGAAACTATCTTAAGTGATGAGAATTTAGGCAGAATCAAGGGCAGAAAGGGTAGAATCAAGTCCACATGACTGGGAGTACTCAGAGAAATGCCATATTGTAGCTGTCTTTTCTCAGGTATTTAAAAGAAAAACTATGGAAATACTTGGACCTACAATTTTTTTCCTCAGCCAAAAGTGTATGTAAAATTGCTGATATTGGAATTTGTAGGATAAGTGCACTTGGCAGTGAATTTTGGAAATTGTGTTTCATTAAAGTTTAATGAGCACTGTACAGGAAGACTGCAAATTCTGCTCTGTGCTAATGTGTCACTGTAAAAATTGTCATGTGCCAGACAGCTTAAAGATAACAATGCCCAGAGATAACATTTCTTTCCATCTTTTTTTTCGCCTAAAAATTTGTGGGCTAGATAAAGCATTCCCACTCTGTCCTGCCACCCCCCTTTCAGCAAAAGTTTTCATTATGACAAGCAAGGAAAACACATTCATACATTTGTTAAATCTCCTTATCTTGCTAATGAACTCCAATTCTTGCATCACTGAATAGCAGTCTTTATATGCTGGGTATTAATGATGCTGGATATAACTCTATAATGCTTAAAAATCAATAGAAAGCTATGTTGGGAGTTCTGTATGTATTTTTGGAATTTGCTTTATAAGCTTTTGCTATAATTTAGTCAGAGAGTTAGATTCAAAAGGCTACCTTCCTGCTGCTTTCTTGTATCGCTTTTAGAAAACAAAGTGTTGTCAACCTGTGGGATAATGGTTCATTGCAGTTATTTCAAAAGTAATATAGATTACCAGAAAGTGGAAGCAGCCGTCAGGAGGCCTGACCAGATAAATGGGATTCATTTATGCTCCATACACTGCTGCACGTGAAACAACTCAGGAAATATGGATTCTCTGGTATCTTAAGGTCATAACTGTGTTGTTCTCAACAGGCAGGATGAAAGTCTGGAATCAGGCAGCAGATAACCTGAGACCAGCCTGGCCCTTGTCTTGTAGCAGGTGCATGAGCTGATCAACAGGAGCTGTGCAATCATTGGATCTTCATAAAAAAAAATTATGGTTGGTGAAGTTATATTACACAGAACCTGTGAATTGATGACTTAGACATTTAGGGTTTAATAATGATTTTAATAATTTAACCATGAATATTTAATAGTAATTAGGTTTTAACACTTCATAATTTTTAAAAATTAAACTTTCAAATTTTCAATATTTTCTTACTTCTTATTAAGAATTAATATTTTATTTGTTTGAAAGGCTTTTCCAGTAAGATTTGAAAGTTTTAAACTGTGTTAACAAGGAGGTTACCGTTTATTCTGTAAAATGTATATTTTAATAACTGCTAGGTATAGATACTTTATGTCTGTAAAAGATATTAAAATGTCACATTTTCCTCCAGGCAAAAGTACAAAGAAAAGTAGAAGCAGTAAGAACGAAATGCACCTTGTGTGTCACGTATGAAGTACTAGTCTAGATCCCTATCCTGCATGAGGAGACTGCTGAACTTTGCTGCTGCATGGCAAGCACCGTTACGTTTCCACATCGTAAGAGTTTAGCAGAATACAAATGCAACTCTATACCAAATGAACACATACCAAGCACATGTACAAAATATGCTCAAATAGATCACTACACGTTTTCTGACAATATGATGTATCTGAGGTTTTCAGCCAACATTGCTTGACCTGACTGAAGGGACTGAAGCATGGGTAAAACCACCGAAGAAATGGTCTCACGCGAGAAGACTTCTTACAGTGTAAGGGAACTTAGAGTTCATTACAGAGCATTATTCGGTTGGACTCGATGACCTTAGAGGTCTTTTCCAACCTTAATGATTCTTTGATTCTATTTTTCCCGTTCTGTTGTTTCTGATCATCTTAATGAAACAAAGGTAAAATTCTTGAATCAATCAAAGAGGGAGTGCTTGGGTTTTATAAGGCTATAATTGAGAAGATGCTTTTCAGTCTTTCAGGGACAGTTTTAGCAAAAGGACGAGCTTTACTGTGTACTAAAGCTGCCTGGGGTTACTGAATGTTAAGTCTCTATCACATTTTTCTGTTCTCCATGTCCTGAACTGTCATGAACGTGGACTCTGGCAGTCTGTTTCTGTCCTTCCACAAAATACCGTTTCTATCAGCAAAGTTTTCCTTTCATACCAGTTTACTTAAAAGCTGCAAATAGCTCAGTATACACCTGTTTACTTAAAAACTGCAAGTAGCTCAGTATACCTGTTCAAATATCTTCGAAAGCCAAACTGGGATCACACATTCTTTTCAGATTCTTAGAAGATTAGAGGCAATGTTCTCCACATTTCTGAACAGCCCTGTTCTCTCTACAGGAAACACCATTCCTCTTGATTTGCAACTGCTGCCTAAATAAGATTCACTTCCACATTTCTTCAGATGCATAGGAAACAGGCATGATTTTAGTCCTTTCTGAGACCACAGTAGAATTCTCTAGGTTGTCTGGAGAGACAGTGGAATAACCATTTCTGGAAGCTTTAAAGAAAAGTTTTTTTTAGCGTGCATAATGATTTAGATCCAGTTTATGTTACTTAGTGGCAGAGGTGGGAACTGGGGGCAAAATTATAAGACCTAGGAACACTTCTGAAGTGTCATGACTGTGGACCCTGCAAAATCTTAGTTGCATTCAAAGGACAGCCCTGCATGAACACTATTTTCTGTATACTGGTATCGCTGGAAAGGAAACTTTATCATGAGAGTCACCTTAGAGAAACAGCATGCCTTAGCAAGGATCTTGATCAACATGAAAGTTAACAAGATGATACCAAGATCATACCATGGTATGTACCCACACACCAACTTCACTGCTTTTCAACCAATTTCTTAAAGACCCCTCCATATCTTTTAAGATTCAGAGACACAATATACCTATTTCCCTAAAGGGACTTCTGTCCTTTGTTCAGATACTATAAATTTTCAATTTTTTAAATATGCAAATACATACATAATGAAGGGAAACTCCTTTCTGTTAGGTAGGAATCCAGCAGTGTCTTGTTATGAACGTGAGCATCTGACAGATTGTTTTGGGTTCGACATAAAAGAACCAGGCAGCTACCAATAATAATTTATACAAGTATTAGTCCTTAGAGTCAGTCAGACACAATCTAGGAAACTGTTTGTAGACAATCTTTTGATTTTTTTTATTTTTCTTTATAGAATATGCAAAACATCTTGAAAGTAAGATGCAAAAAATCATGAAAGTTATAAGCAGAGAGTATGAGCTGTTTATTTTTCCAAAAGGCCACCAATTATCTGACCAGTGTGTCCAGAATACGACTGGAGTTCCAGAGTCACTGATGATTCTATTAAGATGAAAGGCAATATTTGGTGACAATATGCTAACAAGGAACCAAATATCTTGGTCACAGCTGGAATCAGTTTTTGAATGGATGAAAATGATGGAAATGTCTTAGGCCAAAGAAAATTAACTTCTTAGTGATTCCCACGTAAAAGTTGGTATAGGATGTTTATTAAGTGGACATTGCAAGACAAGAATATGTGTTCATACCACTTCAGCCAGGAACTGTTGTCAAAGAAAAGACACTAGTTGTAATAAACATTTTTTTCTGCTTTACATTAGATGTGTTCTACTTCAATTGAGAGCTTTTAAATCCTTTAGTGACAGAAAAACATATGTCTGCCTATTAAATGAACAATCCCTGTATATATATATTAGTATAAAACATTCATATCTTTTCATGTTTCATTTAATCCAATATACTTGGAAAAACTCGGCATACTTCAACATTCTGTGTAACAGAAATTCCCTGTGGATTTCTAGAATAAGTGCTTAATCTAACTGAAAGCAACAAGATGAAATCTCCTCTAGGCACTCTGGATTAAATGGAAAAACAGTGTTTCCCATGGAGGATTTTTTAAATCCAAACTTGAGTGCTTTACTATTATAAAAGAAATGTAATTAACATTTTATATTTATAATCTTACAGCACCTTGAGGGCATTAATTGGCCAAAGCTGTGCTGTTACACCTCTTCTACATACAGATAATATTAGACTTGGAGGAACTAAAGGGTCTGACATAATTGGCCACATGGCCAAAGAAGAGTCCCCTTTAGTTCACATTGCCAAACCTGTGCGCATGGAAGGAAGCTGTGCTAAGGGTCTGTCATTGCCCTTGACAGATCTGAGTATAGTAGATTACTTTATAACCATATCTGTCCTTGCATTCAGCTGGAGTTGAGCTGGTAGAGCAAGAAGATAAAAAATCCTAGACAAGCAAGTAGAGGGTTTTTTCCCTTTTATCTGAAATGAGGCAAAGGGAAGAGGGATTTTAAGCTGCGGATGCTTAAGCAGCAGTTTTTTGACAAGGGACCAATTGCAGGATTATAAGGTAGTGTAAAGTGATTTGCACGAAGATAAAAAGGGCAATAAGTGGGAAGATTTAGGAAAAAAAAGAGTTCAAATTGCAGGATGCCTACTCTACCTTTATTTCTGAGATTACTAAGACTGAGAATTTTTTTTTTAAAAAGCTCATATTTTCTTTAATAAAGACATAAATACACTCTTCTAGATGACGTCTGGAATGCTGTTGCCCTGTCAGAAGTCTTCTTACATCTATCATGTGTAATGTCAGCAGGGTCTTGGACAGAATTTTTTGGCAAGAAAGACTTGCACCTGTGACCTTGATGCAGTGCTAGCCTTTCTATTTGATCATTTTTCTTTTTTTTTGTGACTGATTTTGAAAGCACAGGGTAAGAGTTTCTGATGAATTCAGTGATCTTTTCTTGCTGAGATCTCAGTCTTTTTTGACAGATGAGTGAGTCATTTTATGAAAACCACGACACCACTTATATGAATCCTAGTTACTTTTATTGCAGTCATCTATTTTTACTCTGCGCTAGATGAATTAGCTTCATTCATTCAGCTAAGATCACAACAAAATTGATTTCTTAATGTGCGTGTATCAATAAAATTACTCTATTTAGCACATTATATCTGAGCCAACCTGAGTGTTACACAACTAATGTTGGCTTGTCTAATGATCACTAGCAAGAAAAAATCTTGTTGTAATGCAGGCTGACAGTAATAAAGAAATCCAGACAACCTGAAGGATCTCTTAGCATCTTGACATTGAGCCAGTGAGCTATTACGACACCTGAAGACATCAAGGTCGATCTGAGGTAGAAGTGTAGAGAGCGTCTATCCCAAAGACAAAATATTGTCACTGGCCTTAAAACTGGAATGGGGAGAGAAAAATATGGGTGGCATGGACGGAGGGAGCAAGGAGAAAGATTTGCTAATCAGAATGCTTCCTTGATGGGCAAATCAACCACTTGCAATGGAGGAATTACAGAATTTCCAGCAAGCATGTGTAACTGTGCTGATATTATCTCATGCCCAAAACACAAGATAGTGCTTGTGGGAAGTTCTGTCAGTGTTAATTAGTGTAACTATTTAGCTTGGATGCAGAAGTGTTTCAAAATACTCTGCGTGACTCAGGAGAAAAATAAATGCTACACTGTGAATTTCTGCACTTTTTTTTTTAAGAATGCAAAGTGCTGAATGACCAGTGGAAGAAATGTTGTCACAAATATTTGTATAAATTCTAAAGCAAATTTCAACTCCACTAAGTTTTTTAAAAGAGTTGATTAGAAAATTAAAGGGTTTATTTGGGATTGTTATTAAAATTCTTTCACTGTGGATTTCAGCATACCAGTCTGCTGCTAAATAATTTGTTATTTTTATGGTCTGACTGATAGACAATTTCAGAGCAAGGGATGGAGGATTGTGGTAAAATAAACTGAAAAACTCTAGATCTGACTATCTGTGGTGTGGATATTTGTATCTACAGTTTGTAGTTTAAGATGTTTATTTTTTCATGAATGTGACTTTGAAATTAACTTTTCTTTAAAGAGCAATTTTTGCACCAGGTTTAAGCAAATAGCACCTTTCTTAATCATTGCTTCTCTCTGTAAAATTCTGCTTTCAATTTGGTAAAATCTCAGTGTGCCTTCAGGAGGCTGAAGATGAAGTAACTCTAGTCTTTAAAGTGAATTTTTTTCTGATATAAGTGGAACAGTGTTGTAACTTTCCAGGCACACTGGTAATAAACTACACCTCCATATTGATTTCTTTAGCATAGATATATGTAGTATGTTGGTGAATGGTCTTATTAATATTCATTAAATTCTAAATAGCTCTCTTTTTAATGTATCTATTTAGGAAATGAATAATTCATGCACGTATAGGAAGCTCAGTGCTGTCACTTACAGCATAGACCTTTGGTGGTCTAAGAAGGTATTTGACCTAAAGGACTCTCTAAGATGTGCAAAGCAATCGAAACATTGAACACTGCTCAGCTTCCTACCACCAAAGGCATTTTTTTATGTTGAAAATTTCACTGACTCATCACCCTTCTTAAAGCACACATTCTCAAATATGCTTTAGTAGAATTGTACATATAATTTACATAAACACACATACTTTACAAACGCTATAATAGTTATGATTTGTTCAATGTATAAAAGGCATGTGGGCCACTTGTAAGGCTCTTATCGACATATGTGTTGGTAATTGCTGAGAGTGGTGGTTTTGGAGAACATAATATACATGCAAGCTACTGTCACAGAACATAGGTTTGCATTGTAGAAGACACTCATGTTTTTTTCAGTCCTGCCTTAGGTTTTGTACATCTCTTGCAGCAGCTCTTCCCTTCTTAGTGTTTGGGAATCCCAAATCTCATATTTAGTCCCCTCTCCTAGAACACACAGCCTATCTATTTGCTATGTATACGGGACTGGTATTTATACCTATACAACGTTTGTAAGCCTTTTTTTATATTTGTGTATCAGGATGGGCCAAAATTGTAGTTAGTTTCTGGCTGTATATGTAATATGACTAATGCTCATATGAGTGATTATGATTAATTATATGTGCTATGGAATTATGATTAATAACAATATTTATGATTAATTATTTGTAAAGCAAAAGTGCTAAAAGCTGCTGATACTTCTATGACAAAGTTAAAAGTTATGTCTGGTTATATATTGGTATCTGACTAGATTACTTTATTTGGAATAAAATGTACCTATTTCTTTGAGGTCTTCTTATACTTTTTCTCTTTTCTTATTAAAAGCAACAATCTCAATATGGCTTCAGAAGCCAATGTGAAGAGTCCACTATAAAATATACAGAAAACATAAACTTGCTTCTTTCTTTCTTCTGCCATCAGCAAGGGTAGAGTCTGGAATGGCAATAAATAGGCCTTGTCAAGAACACCTAAAGGCACGTAACAGCCCTTCTACACAAGATTATACAGAGGCTCAAAAATCTCTGCAATGATTTCTTTCTGAGTCGTGCTCTCATCCATGGTACACTTTCCTCTATCATTTGTCTTGATGTGCCTCCAGGACATGCCTCCCTTTCTGATTATCTTGAACACAAGACTTTATTTAAAATGAACTATTCCCCTTTTTCCCCTTAGAGGACTTTAAAGACAGATCACAGACAGAAATGTCCAGTTATTTGGACTGTAACTAAAATCTGTGAGATTGAAGGAAGAAAGGAAAGCCCTGTGGTCTGCACCCATAAACACCTCAAGTATAATTTGGATAACTAAACTTAAACTTTATTACAAAATTTTGAAAATTCTTTTGAAGTAGTGTTTGACACAGTGAAAAATCAGAATTTCAAGAAATACTGAGAATTAAAATGGGAAAAACACAAGGTATACAAAAATGTGTCTTTCCAGTTTACACATGAGAGAACGAACTGGCCATGAATGTGCATGTTTGATACCTGGTCACTTTTTTTTTTTTTTTTTTAAAGCAGTTCTTTTTATGATAGCTCATGTAAAGAAAGAAAGTTTCACCCACTCTTGCCATACAGGATATTACCAAAATGTCTATGCCATGTGGATGTATCTATGCTGTTTCTTAATCACGGCTTGCTCACACACACAATCATAGTAGAAAAAGTTCCTCAACAGTTTCGCCTTAAAGAGTTTTGTGAAAAAATCCAGTTTTGGCATTATGCTCAAGCTGAACAGAGCTTCTTTTCATGGATAGTGTGTAAGGCTTCTAGCCTGATTTCAAATATTTGTAGCGTAGACATGCCTTGAGAAGAAACCAAAATAATAATGGTCATGCTCAAGTAAGTAAAACAAGAAGAACAGGTTCATAATAGAATAAAACTCATTTCATGTATACAGAACAAGAAAAAGGATAGATTTAATTTCTTTTTCTTTGGGGGAAAGGAGAAAAAGAAGGGGAAAGGAGCACTCCAGAATATCTGCAACATCCTTGTACTCATGGTTTCTACAAAAAGATTGATTGACCAACCCTTTGCTGGCATATCCTTTCATTCCTCTTAAAACAGCCTCCTGCTACTGTGCTATACAAAGAAAACCCTTTCCTGTGACATTAATGGTGAACTCAGAATGCCTTCAGCGGTCCTTACACAGATTTTCAGCTATATGAAGATCTGCTCTATGTTATGGCCCAGTGAATTTTTCTCACAAGTGTGTCCTGTATTTGTTTCATTTCAGTCAGCTTCATAAGAGTGAGACCATGTATGGTAATTCACATGGAACTTTCATGATAAACTCAGAAACTGAATGAAAAATCATAAAATGAATGTTGTCCTGTGCAGCTGAAGTGCAAGATGATGTCCAGTAATACCTGTGTTTCCTAGATGAAGAAAGAAAAAGAGAAAAGGTCTGACACCACAATAACTTTGAAAAAAAAATAGTGTGACAGTTCTGTCATGTTTCACAAAGAAATGACACTGCAGAACGTGCTTACCCCTAAAACAATTACATTAATTTGACTTTGGAATATCTGCAGAAATTATTGCAATAATGATGCAATGTCAAATTATCCTGGGGGAATTTCTTTTCCAACTCCACTGAAAAGTTTTGTCAGATCATTAGAGGCTTTCAAAGAGAAATCTGACCTCTGTGCCTTATAACAAAGTGCTACAGAAAGCAAACTAGCTAGGCAAAGCCAAAGTACTGCAGAGGAAAACATCTTCTGGTAGCCTCATCAACAGTGCCTAATTTGTCATATGATATAGTATCAAAGTATTTGTTTCATTGTTGCTAATTACCTTACGTCATAGACATTCTGAGTTTTGTCTTCTTTCTATTTTGGTTTTGCTATAGTATGTGTGTATGGGGAGGTTCCTAATAGCTGTGTAAAATAGAAAAGTTTAGCTCTGCAGAGATTCTGAGAAAAAAGCTGGACAGTCAGTACATTTCATTATTATTTTTTATTTCTTGGTGTGTGGTGTTCACAGGAGAAGGATCACTTCCCCATGAGATGCCAACCTGTTGTGTAAAATAGTATGGCACCACATTATGACTAATGCATTGGTGCAGCTTAATCCAGAATAATTTCTTGCCTCAGATCAGCCTGGCCAGTTAGAAAGACAAAAGAAAATTGATGGCTTTGCAGTCCATATTTCCTATATACATAGCTGGGAGGCAGACAGGTTGCTTTGAAAAAGCCCCAAACCAGTGACTCTGGTTTAGTTCTGACCCAGGGTCTGAACTATTACAACTAAGGACAGAACTGTTAGTGCACTATGACCATGAAACCTTTGGTTTCTTGTCTTGCATTGAAAACTAAAACCAGAGAAAGAGCATGTATTACTGTAAAAACAAGGGAGAACAGATATTTCTTCCTGACCTATTGTTAAAAAAGTAGTATGTCTCATGCTTTCAGCTCACAGAGATATGCCACAAAATTCAACAACCTTCTCTGCCTCCTACATCTTGTAGAAGCAATTTGCATTCTGTCATGTTCTTTCACACATGGTGTTCAAAACAATTAAAAGAAAATTGCACCCATCTTGCTCAGTGTAGCAGGCTGAAAATTTCAAAGATAAGAAGCACTTCTCAGCATGAATAAACTGTGAAGTGCTTTTGAAAATAAGGTTTTTAATGATAATTGACATTAAAACTTTTATTTGCTAATACATTTCACAGTTTGTTCTTATCAGGAAGTGAATGTTTTCTTTGAAACTTTGTGCTTGCGACACTGAGCAGAAGTGATACATTTTCTTTAAAATGAAAACTAGTGAACTTTTTTTTTTTATGTATTGAAAAAAATTACTATCCAAGGCTCAGAAGAAACTCTCCTATCTTTCCCCCCATACCTCATATTCATATTCATCTGGGTAGCTGTAAAACACAGAGAACACGAGGCTTATATAGACTGCAGTGCATCTTCTTTCAAGCGCCTGAGAGAAAAAAATAACTTCATCACTCCATAAATCTAACTTAGATAGTGTGAATAAAAATGCCATTCTTTCTTCTCCCTTCAGCTAATAACCCTCACTCTTGGCAGTGCTGTGATCAACAATGTACAGTGACAACTGAGTAATTGTAAAATCAATGGCAAACGAAGAAATCTTATGGGTCAAGTTTTGCAAATGAGAATATTGATTGGTTTGGGGGAGAGGGGGGAGGTGACACCCAAAAGTGTCAGTTTGTGCAGATAAACTGAACTTCATAGGTAGAGAGCACTTTTAACAACAAGGCACATAGTTAATACCTTCTGTATGTAACAAGGCTTGATAGCACAAGTCAGACATACAGTACTATCATCAACAATATAAATAACATTACAACACAAAAATAAATGGGGGAGAGGTGGACAATTCTTTGATCTCTTGAGCAAAACACTCAATGATCTTAATGCATTAAGTAAATTTTTTGGGAATGAGAACATGGAAACCGCCATTCCTATTCCCCAATAAATTAAATACTGTTAACCTGAACAGGTGTTCATTTCTGAGAGGGAAGACCTAAAAGAAAATTATTGGGTAAAATAAACTGTGGGATATATGGATGTTGTGACAACAGAGAGAACAAATGCTTGCTGAAGATTATGAAAACTTTAAAAATTAACTTTTCACAGTTGTGGAGGTCAACAGCACAGTTTTGGTGCTCCAGAAAAGTAAAAATATCACTAAAACCATATTTAACTAGTCAAAAACAGTTAACTGTCAGGTTTAATTTTACTTTTGTTTCCCCCTGCCTTCCCATGCTCCTATAATATATTAACAAAAAAAGTAAAGAGAACACCTATTATATCTTTATTCTGTACTTTTCTACAGGACTGCAATTGTAAGGAAGGATTGAATCCTGATTTCTTTGTTGAAGATAAGAGTTTTTTCTATGAGTTTTTGATTTAACCATAACTATAATTTTCTAATAGGTAGGTGTCCTGCTTCTGTTATTCATTCAATATATTATAGTTCTGAGTGGTGAGATTCTTGGAGGCTTTCCCTCCTTTGTGTGATACATTAAAGATTTTATTAGTAGTATTCAAGCCTATTGACATCATAGTTGAGAATTTTATTACCTTTTGGATTTTTCAGTGACTTTAAAGAATGAAAAGGGAACCTTACAACACATGGTTGATAAGCAAACATTTTCCTATAACTTGTAAGGAAAGTAACGATATTGTTCGTCTATTTTGGACAGAAGGGGAAAAAAAATCACCCTTTAGTCTATCTCCTGTGCATATGAATATGTGATACAGATTTTAATTGCATGTAGCCACAGTTAAAGTATTTTTCCAAGAGGTAATTAAGTCCATTCCCCTGCCATGAATAGTGTTTACTATATCTAAATCATTCTTGCAGTTGCCTGTCCAACCTTTTCCTAAAACTTGCGTGATTGGAGTTTCTGGAGTCTCCTAGGCAATCTGTTTCCAAGTTTAACTATCTGTACCATTAGAAGTTTTTTTCTTGACTTCTGACCCAAATCTCCTCACTGAAGTCTAAACTTGTTACATCTTATTCTACCCCCATCCTCTTCAAAAGTATTCCCATCCTCTTTAAAAATAACTTTCATATGTTTGAAGACTCTTATCATGTTTTCCCTTCAGACTTCTTGAGATTAAATCGACCTTAATTCATTAACTCTTTCCTCATAGAAAACTTTCATGTTTTCTTTGCTTTTCAACCTCTTCTCACTTTCCTGTGGATAAGCTGGAGAAAGTCAACATCTTTTTTAAAATATGGTGTCCTGGCTGGACATACTGGCCCAGCTGAGGCCTTATTGTCTGTTATGATGATTTTTTATAGCATTTCCTTTTGTGCTTTAGCTTTTCTGATTTTTGTCCCTACATATTTATGTCATTCTTTTATATTTGTTCTGTATTGTAATTTAGCTTTGTTTCCCTGCTGTGTGCATTTCATTAATGGATAACATATTAATGAAGATCTCATGAGTTGATTATTGGTTATTTCTTATCTTCATATTGTGATATAGAGTTGTATATTAAATGCAAGGCAAGTCACAGTTTGGTACTTCATAGCTTCTATGTGCTTGACTTACCTATTTATCTTTTAATACATATTTTTCACATTTAATTATTATTTAATTTACCTTTGCACATGACAAAGGTTCTGCTTGATTTTTCAAACTATGAAGTGAGGAGAGGAAGGGGCTGTCAAAATAAAAAGAAAAGATAACTCAGTCTCCAGATTCTTACTTTTTCTTCTTTTCTTCTCATTTTTTCCTTATAATTCACTTAGGAAAGAAACATAGGATCTTAACTGTGTAGTTGATATCTGTCATAACTATTTAAGTGAAGAACTAGGGCCAGCTTCATATTTAGTAATTAGTGTCTATTTCCATATCCCTTGTCACTTTTTCAGTTACTCAAGTATTACTAATTTTACTACAGGAATGGTCCCGATGACAAAGAGGTGTGAATTCTGGAAAGACATCTGTGTAACAGTATGTAATGACTCTGAAAAATGTGAAATTCCAAATGTTACAGCCTGGGAAAAGCAGGCACCCGAATGAGGACAGCTTTGACCTTCTGCTTTGGCTAGGAGGCAGGCTGCACTGTCACTGAGCAGTGTACTGAATGTAGTAGTTCTGTAATTCTGTAAGGATGTAGTAGAATGTAAGTTCCAAATGACCTGTAGGAAGGGAAGGGAAGTATGTATTCAGAGTCACTTTTACTACATACTACCATGGTCATGTTCATTTAGCATTATTCTAATATTGCTTAAACACTGAGCATGAACTCGGATGACATCTTTTATGTTCTGAAAACAGAGCTAAGAATTTTTTGCTATTTTTGCATAAGGAAAATACATGAAATTCAACTTTTGCATTTGTGACTGTGAGTATTTAGTGTGATAGTGTATGTTTATAAGCCAATAAAGAGATTCTGTAGGAGACCCTAAATGTTATAATGGTTTGGGACTTTGACTGGGGGGTTTTTTGCCTTTTTTGTTTTAATTTATTTTAATACATAATTTTTCTTGCTCTACTTCGGGATGATACAATGAAAGAATACCACACTCTAGAATAGCACGAGGTAGGAGGAAGTTAAAGAGCCATACTCAGGGTCCTAAATTGAAACAGGAAAAAGAACATAGCTCTGTTTCTTATGTCTCACATAAGTTATTGAATGATGTGAAGGTGACACATCTGACGTAAGAACCAAATATCTCATACATGATGATACTATTTCATGGTGGAAGTTTCATCCAAAGAGTTTAAATATTACTTACTTTCCAACTAAAAAGGTATTTTTGTAGAATTTTCAAGAGAGTTTCAGTCTTGTCTGGAGTTGTAGAAAGTAGTTCAGACAGAAATATCTTTCTTTCAGGAGAATATTAGCATTGTGTTTTCAACCATGGAGTATTCCACTTGAAAGGACACTGAAGCACTTTGCCTGTAAAATCTTGTTCTAGTTCCTCAGGATTTATCTTTTTCTGTTTAAGCAAAAATAGAAAATGACAGATGAAAGTACCTGAAAACTGCCTGAATTTGTTAAGGACAATCCAAACCTCAGCAACACAAAATACATTCAAATTTTATAGTTCTGCTACTCATCCTTGTGCCCTATGTTTTTGCAAATACCTAGTATCTATTTTTTGTAAAAACAAAAACCAAACAAAACCAAACCCAAAACATTTTAGCAAAGTTCGCTACATTGTTTTCACTGCCTGTGGAAATGTGGCTTTGTGAAGAATTCTTCATCCCCTGATGCTTGGAAGAAGTCAGATGTGATCAGAGAAGTATTGTTGTCTTCTTCACAGATCAGTCTTTGGTCTTGATCTATTTTAAATAAGAATGAGAAGGCGATATGGCCGCCATAGTCAAAGTACATATGTAGAGTAAGAAGATGAAGATTTCTCATGCCACATCATAAAAAAAAAGTAAATATAAAATGGTAGGCAATCATAGTTCTTGCTTAAAAGCAAAAATAAAAATTACTGAAAATAAACCAAATTTTAAAAATTGTAAGTTATACACAAGAGTTTATTGTGTATGGACAGTTAAAACAAATTTAATAACATTTGAGATGTTATTAAATCCTGTTCCCCTCTCTGGTGGATCAGTATGAACATCTACACATACACACATACAATGTGGATCCCTCCAGTATCCAGGCTTAGGCACTCGGTCTGCCCAGCAGCTGATCGGAAAGCCTCTCCAGCAGACCTATTTGGGGGGGTCTCACCTGGACCGTGAGGCTGATGGCTCCACTGGGACAGCTTTTGGGAGGTGCTGGGGGTCTTTCTTCAAGTATGTTATTGGGGTTTCCCCACCTGCCATCCTGTCTCTGTGCTCCTTATGTTTGTGGAGACAGACCTTTTAATTGGCTGATTGATCTCCTGTGATGGCCATGGGAATAGCAGGGTCAGGCTATTATTTGAGTACCCCCTGCCATTGTTCCTCTGTGCTCCTGTGTGTGTGTTCACTGGAGTCTTTTGCATGTAACCTAACAACAGCCTTTACTCAAAGAGTAACTTGTTGAATCAAAACCAGTAATCTTTATGTATACAGAATCATTACATCAAGTTTGTACAGTTTTCTTGTTGGCATACTCCAACAATCCAAATGGATTTGCTTCCGATTTATTCTTCAAAAAAAGGAAAGTAAAAATTGTGCCAATTTTTTTTTTAATTGTTCACATTTATGAGGGAAAAATGAAGTGAGTCAGCATATATTTACTTATAGATACTCTTACAGAAGTGGATTACATGTGTGTGCCATTTTTTGTTTTGCTGGAATTTTTTACTGTCTTCTGCCTAAATCAGAAGCTAATTGTGTTAGTTACACAAGTCTTTGCAGGTTATGATACTATACAGAACTTAGGCTGGAAATAATTTTAAGAACTTCTAAGTATGGACATTATTTTTATCCATTGGAAAGTGCAGTTTGTATTTAGCAATTATTAGTAACCAAGCTGTAAAACCTGAAAAACAGGAACCCAAGGGAGATGGCATTATATTGTACAAAACTAGTAAAATGTCAGTACAAAAATTTAAGTAATTTTGTAATCATATTTAGTTCTGTCTTTATCATTCTACATAAACATCCAGAATTTGTGCATTGTTCACCAGGAATACTTTAAGCAATAGATAAATAGGTTATTTTTGAAACCCACATAAGAACATCAAATTTTACATGAATTATCAAAAGAAATCGGTTGGAGCACAATGCATGATTTTTACTGACCTATTATTTCTCTTCATTGTTACTGGATGCACAGAGACATGAATCAAAACACTTAGAAATAAGATGTTTTTGTCTCTACCTGTACACAGAGAACTGCCTTTACGTCTCATTTTATTCTTCCTCAGCATAAAATGATTGATTGATTGCTCACGGCTTGCATGACTCCCTGCTGCCCTAGATCCATCTCCGTTCTTCACACTCCACACAGTTCTTGCATCATTGACTTTCTGCCAGCCATTTTGCTGCCAGTGCATGAGCTGACATTTAATGATCTTTAGATGCAGTAATGTCACATTTATCACTCTTTATCAGTTGTGACAGACCTAAATTCAAATGCAAACATGAAATGCAGACTGAATCCAGTCCAAACAGTGATATGGTTTTGAGTGGCATCCATCAAGGCACATTGAGAAAGAAGTGAAAAACGACCTGTTTCTTATTATTTCATAACTACAAATAGCAGTTTTTTAGGTCTGCTCTAAAATATTTTTTCTTGTAGTTTTCAGGGAAAACCCATTTAGCTTCTAAAATGTCATATCTATTTGGATATTTGAATGTTACTGAATTTTCAGTATTCGCAGATTTTACATTTTCAATTTAATCCAATCCCAAGCTTTACATGAAAAATCTCAGGAGCACATTGATCACTATGATCACCTCTACCTTCATCTGCCAAACAAGGAACAGTTTCTCCCTTCTGAATATCAGCGTTGCAATTCTGACACAGCTACTTTTTTTGCAAATGCCAAAGAATAAGACAGATTTAGTCTGCTTTTATCCTTCTTCCTCCCTAGCTAGCACCTGAAAGTTTCCAGAAGCAAATGCTCTCCCAGAGGACCTTCACATTTCTTTGCATGTGGTCCTAATCAGTGCTCTTTACTAACACACCTTAGTAGCTGGGCACCACTTTCTAGTTATTACCATGCACTTCAAGGAATAGATGCAGACTTCAGGGCCACAGATATGGCAATAAGTATCTGTGTCCGTTGTTCAGCAATTAGAGGACAAATAAGAGAATTAAGCCACAGAGAAAAAAGATATTTGCTTACTTGGTTTAAATGTCTTCTCTGTTTTCTCCTGCCCTGGAGAAGGTCAGTCATTGAAAATTTCCAAAGAAAGTGTGATGATTGAGGGATCATGACTTGTGCGGGAGGTGCAGCCAGCAGCCCTGCTGTATCTCTCAGCATTTACTATAGCTTCACGATATTATGCATCAGTATAGCATTTCTGTTACCCTGAGTTCACTGATGGAAATCAGTCCTTACCAAAACTTTTGTGGACATGTCCTTCATCTCAGATTGTGAGATGATATTAGTGGCAGTAAAATGATTGTTAATGTATAGGATAGTCACTAGTTTTCAGACATAATTGATCACCATTCAGTGGGAGTGGGAATTCATGCTTTCCAGATGTATTTTGTGGATTTTCCACAGAACCATAGTAGGTTGCATTTGATCTCTGGCGTGCTGGTATAACTAATGCATTGTCTGTTAGAAAGAGCATTAATACCATATTTCAGCCAGAATTGTCCTCAAGCTATATATATTTTATCAAAACATGACTGATTTTAAAAGAAAATATCATAAAGTAAAATAAAAGTGGATGATAGATTAGTAAGAAGATGCATTTGTGGCTGGGTCCAAGCTGGATCTTCTGAGACAGGAAGATCTGTCTATCTGCTTCTTTAATCTCAAAATTAAAACACCTTTTGATAGAATTTAGAGCTGTTTATTCTCTTGTCCATTTTGCAGTGTACTTACCACACTGGCAGAAGCACTGGCTAAAATATTTTTCATTCCGCTCTTTATGTCAAAGACAACTGCATTTAAATTTATTTTTATATAGATGTCAGAGCTGATGCAGCCTGCACTTCAGAGAAATGGATGCTGCCTGAGATCACTAGTTCTATTCATAATATTTCAGTCAGAACATCTCTAGAAGGTCATTGGCACTTCTTTTGCCAAAGGGCAGACTGCCATCAATTAATTATAAACTATATTTTGATACATTTTAAGAAAACTGTCTAATAAAAAGATATTTTTAAAAGGAGTGAAAGTGACAGTTCTTACCTTCAGAGAATAAAAGGATATTTTATGACTGAGCTTTTATTGAAAAATCTCCTATAACTATTTCCCAAAGATATTTTGGTGAAGAGGATTAGAAAGCAACAGGTACAGTAGCAGTTAGCCAGCACAGAAAATGCAATGCATGTCCCCTAACACCTATATACAGATGTTAATAATTATCATAGCACTATATATGATCGAAATCTGGATTACTTTATTATTGTTTACCACTACAGATCATCTTTACTAAGCTGTTAATTGAATACATTCTGTGATATGATGACTCAGTAAAAACACACTTTCTTGCAGTGAATGGAAAGAAAAAAAAATGAAATGGCCTGTTTCCAACCTCAAAGAAATCTGTGAGAAATTACCAGTGTGATTCTATGGACCAGGCATCAAAACTTGATGTAACAAATTCCCACACACAATGCATGAAAGTTCATGAGAAAAACATAGGGTTGAACCTGAGCTTGGGAATTCCTACTCTATGGCCAGAATAAATCAGATATGCTTCATTTTGAAGTATCTCTTGCTAGCGCAAGTTTTTTTCAAAAGTGTCCCCTTCACTGTATCAACATCTTGCTCCACTTGCCCTTTTACTTCCTTCTCCTACTGCCTAGAAAATACTCACTGATTTTCAGCTTTCATTCCTTCATCTTCATATATACCACAATATTTATACCACCTAGTTTTATCCTTACTTGGTTGGGTTGAGTTTTTAAAGGGAGGAAATGCCTTCAACATTCTTTTATGCACTGAAAATCTCTGCAGTTTTCCTCCCAGTTGTTACATAGATAGTGAGGGGGAAAAAACAAGGCATGCTTTTCCACAGACCAAAGTTTTACTAACCAGAATTAGTAAAATAGATAGGTACTAACCAATCCCTTAAAGTCCTTAGTTTGAATAGCAAACAGCCATCCGCTTTGGACTTCTGTATTGCTACTGAGGTGTTAACCCTTGCTTTTCTAACATTCTGGCAATTCCTATTGGTTTATGCATTACCCACCTGTGAATTGTTTTCTAAAAAAATTTTCTTCTTACATCGTTGGGAAGAAAGTATAGCATTCTGGAAGCTGTTGAAATTTATCAAGGAACAGTTGAGTTTGGCACAAAGGGTCATCTTTTAAGACATCATTGCCCTCTGAAAAAACGTATTTGAAGTTGTCTGTAGAAAAGTTATAGGTTGGCCTGGAAGCCAACCAATTTATAATTGATTTCCCTTATTGTTTAGGGTTGGTTTGCACATCTGTTATAAAATCTTAGTTTTTCCAAACCTTGGAGTTTTTACTTGAACATTTTCATATCACTTTATCAGCACTGGTCTTCCCCAGTTCTTCATTTGGAAATCAGGGTGTTCATACAATCTTGACCAAAAGACAATCTGTAGAACAGGTTTGAAGACCAGGAACTCACCTGGGAGTTAGAGAAACCAGAGGAGATAGCTCTGCCTTTTCTTGAGAACTCACGAGTTTCCACAGATCAACTTTTTCTTTGACTATTTTATCTTGTCTAACAACAACAACAAAAATATTATTTTCATAAAACTGGGAATGTTAAGCAATATTTCTCTTGTGACATCAAAACAAAGTCTCAGAACTAAACAGACATGAAAAGGAGCTTAGTTTCCTCAACCTAGAAGTGGCTTATTTGGGTTACTGATTAATGAGGATATAGAAGCCTTTCACACTACCCCAGTACAGGCACAACTGATGTTGTCCAAACTGTCTGGTTTGGTAGAATATTTTGCTTTCCACATCAGTCAGTGCAAGTGTGTTTCACAGTCTCTTAATTCATTATTTCAATGCCTGTTGGTAATAATATTTACTACCAATCATCATAAATAACAGAATCTTTTGTCCTGGCTGATTGTGAAGTCCTGATGCCTGGAACAGCTTCAAAGATGGGCTTCTAATATTTCCATTCATTTTTTCTACCTGTAGTGACACCAGTGTGTTATAAGACCTCAGATAAACAAAGGACCCCAAATAATGTCACTGCGAACTTCAGATTTAGCCATGAAGCTCAAACTTACATGTTTTCAGAAAGGTAATGGGGTCTCCTTTTCAGTACTTTTGAAGAAAATGTATCTCTAATGTTTTTTAATGGTAAAAAAGAAATATAGACAAAGAGAGACCTTTATCAAAAGCAAGTGAAATCCAATTCTGAAAAGCATTTCTGTAATCACTGCTCTGACAGCCCTGATGGCTTTTGGATTTACCTACTCTCCTCTGTTTATACAGTAGAGCTAGAGTGAGACATGATGCTAAGTGAGTTAAAGCTAACTACAGATGACAGCACTCACGACACTTAATTCTAGTGATTTTTTTTCCTCATAATGACTAAATCATTAAAATATTCTTCTTCAAAATGGGAGGTTTTTTTCCTATGTACCCTTTTAACATATTTCAGCATGATCCTTGAGGAAAGAAGTTGGTTTAAAATGATGGTTTTGAGGTTTGTGATAAACCTATGAGATGTTCTACTCTGTTCAAACTAGTTTCCTGTATCTCCTCTCCCTCCTGCTCTCTGCCCTACTGGGTAAAAAAATAAAATAAAAAAAAACCCTACCACACACAAAAACACAAAACAAAATAAAAAAACAACATAAACAAAATATTACAATCAAGTCTGAATATTTATTCTCCCCATAAAAAGATATGGTTCTTAAAACATCTCTGGATTTTAAACTATAAATGCTAAAAGTCACTAATGTCAACCCTGTGTTAACCTCTGCAAGTTAGGTAACTGATGGACTGTGATTTGGAGGTCTAGATGACTACTATGAGAATGTATTTAGGTTCACGCTGATCTACACCGGGGTATCCTCTAGAGATCTCCCTTCTTACTTTCCCCTTTCTCTCAGGACATGGCATCCCATTGTAGAAAACCACTTTTGTTTTGGAAAGACAAATACATTGATTACTGACCTAAATAATGGAAGTCCTATTTCGTTACACAGGAGTGTTCTAAAAAGTGATTATATATATTTTATGGTGCTGTAACATTCTGTGTCTAAGGCATTTTGTGATTATTTAGTAAGCTTTAAAACATGTTTCTGTTGGTTTTCCAGGGTCACCCCAGTTTATTGTTTTCAAGCTGGATTAAATTCTGTCAATTTTAAATGAAGTGAGTAGAAAATTGATGTGCATAATTAGACTTAAAGTTACAATATATTTTTCCTACAAAGATTATTAAAATCTTTGCTTAATTATATTACTTGTTTTAAGACAACTAATTCTTAATGTGCTTTTTAATGAGGGGGACTTAAGATAACCTTAAAAGATGATGTCCAATTTCTGACCTCAAAGATACCAACCTCATCTATTATTTTGGAGGGATGTTTTTCCCCTCATTTATTATCCCTTAGGCAATAACCCTTTACCATGCTTACATATGCCAGATGTCTAAAGCCTCTTTGCTGGATGTAAACATTTTCTGAAGACAAAAATCAACAGCTCATTACCATACCGTGAACTTTAGTTAAAAGTGAAGTCTTAAAGTCAGTGCAAAGGTGACTATATCGTACTTCCTTCTGGACAATGAGTGTGCATAAATTCTCTCTTTCTGTTGCATTTAAGATCTTACATTTCAATTTTGCATATTGGAAGCACTTTACCTTCACTGAAGTAACCCTTAAATGTACACTGAATTCATATTTTTAAATATATTGGTATTGAAATGTTGGGGAACTGATGTTTTAGAGACATGGATAGGATTATTTTTTCCATTGGACTTACCATATCCAGTTGTACAATGATGTGGGGTTTTTTTCAAGAGAAATACCATCCATCAACTTTACATATATGTGAAAGTGGTATTAAAAACTATGTGTATATATATTTTATATATATATATACACCTATACACATGCATACATATATATGCATATATGTACACATATATATACATTGATATATACACTTATGTATAACTATGTAAATATATAAGTTATAAAAACATGTGTAAACTATTATACTACTACATATTACAGCTACCTATGTAACCTATCTATCTATCTATATACATATACACAAATACACACATCATCTTTAATACTTCTTTCCGCTGCATAGTGTGATGAAGATGTAAAAGAGTACACATGATAGTTTAAACTCCCTAATGTCTTTGGTCAAAATATCAGAAGAGAGAGCAAAAATTCTTTATCTCTTTGTTTAATGTCTCTAGTTACAATCTGAGACAGGCCTCCAAGGTGGCACAGTGAAATTTTGTCTGTTGGTTGCATTTGTTCTTTTGATCGTTTAAGCCTGTATTTTCAGGAGTGTTCATTAATTCCGGCTGCCAGACTGAAAGCCTGATGTGAAAAATTGTTCATCCCTCAGCACCCATGTTCACTTTAAGCCAAAGTGCTTCTTGAAATCTTGCTTGAACAGTCTCAGATTCAGCTTTTGCCAATCAAAACACCCAGCTAGGACACACAGCAGAAAATATGGATATTCAGACACTGCCATAGGCCATCCAGCGTTGCACTTGTAAAAAAAAATTGAGGCCTACCTCAAAGACCCTAGTTCAGTCTTCATTTTGACATCTAACAGTATCTTATTTTTGACATCACTAAATTAAACATGGTAATAATGATCTAACATTAAGAAGACAATATCTTAACATCTGGTAAGGACTGTTCCTATAAAGCTACAATGACGGGGCCCAGTAAAGCATTCTAAGGCATAAAGGTTTTGCTTCTGATTTTGCTTTGTTTTTCTTAACTCTTTTTACAATTATATAAGAGCTAAGCTGTTTATTTAATAATAGTTCAGAGCTTGCTTTTTAATGTCAGTATCCCTCATGTAATTATTTTAAAACAGATTAGCAAAATCTAGTTTGGGCACTATTTATATCTCATCACTTCTGCGGTGCTTTGATGCTTTCTTGGAATCATAGCACTAAGGCTAAATGACTGAACAGCTAGTGAAGAACGAACAAAATAAAGTTACATGGCTGATGCCTGGCAGAATGCAAAATTGTCTGCAGGGTGGCTACTACTAAAAGGGAAACAAGATAGTAATTGGACATCTGGGAAAGAGTCTTGAGGTTGAAGAATAAATGTGTTGTGCCTGTTGGCTCACAGTTATATGAGTTATCTGAATGTTTTTTTTTTCCTAAGCCTGGGTTTCATGAAGGCTCAGTTTTGTCTCTCTCTGCTTGCCCATCTCTATTCTTACATTACTCATGCCAACTACTTCTGCAGTGGAAAACCATGATTAATCTGGTTGAAAAGGGAACAGATCATTGAATGCTTACACCTATACTGACACAAAAAATGGATTTACAGTTTTTCACTTATTGTTACAAAGGGATGAAAACAAGTTTCGCTTTTATGTTGGGATTTTGTTTGTTTGTTTGCTTTTCAACAGGCTCCTTGCATATCAACTTTATTCTGACCATATAGGAGTACACAATCATATACCAGGCTGAAGTCCAGACATGGGAGTCCTTGCTCTATGCTGCCACTAGGGAGTGTGCCCTAATAGGAGGCACACTTTTTGTTTGCAGGATCTGACTATAATGTGCATCCCTACCTGAAGTACAGAGCAGCTGCTTTGTTCCACTACCCTAAACACCGAACACAGGTGAGTGCAGGTAACAGAACCAGCAGCTCGCCTGTGCGGGGGCTTCAGGAGGCCCACAGGCTTCTCCCACAGGAGAAAGGTCTATGGTTCATTCAAAAGCATGAAACACTGGCGGCAGGGAAACATCAGGAGTGAAGTATTTATGCGAGTCTGCCATGCAACAAGACTTGATAGGTCTGCAGCTACGCCCAGCAAGGAGGAAAAGGAACAGTGAGATGAACCTGCAGTGCAGAGGAAAGGCTTGCTAATCACAAAGCAAAGACAATATAAGTGGTCCAGACAGTTTTCAACACAGAGATTTGCCACAGTTCATTCCAGTTTTAGCTCCTGCTTGCTCCTTCTCTCACAGATAGAGTATGCGGGGAGGTGTGAG
The DNA here is from genome assembly GCA_013400755.1 of Pelecanoides urinatrix. Lineage (NCBI taxonomy): Eukaryota > Metazoa > Chordata > Aves > Procellariiformes > Procellariidae > Pelecanoides > Pelecanoides urinatrix. Next base: position 148,223 of record VZTQ01007401.1, on the reverse strand, counting down.
CGTTTCTTTTCTTATTTTTATTTTTTCTTTTTTTTTGATTAGCTGTAAGAGACATTTCTGCAACATTTCATAAGGCTATCCTTTCTGTGGGGAAAAAAATAATTTGCATATTCAAACCTTTAAAATGTCATCTCTTCCTTACAGCACATCTAATCAATGTCACCTGCAGAACAGGACACCCAAGGCTCCTGTAAGGGCCAAAATCTATTTGCCAGCTGGACAATCCAAGTAATGCCCTTTATGACAGTATTCACAAGGTTCAGAACACAGTAGCTTTGGTAATTATGAGACAACTTCAGTAAAGAAGTGCAGACAGGTCACAGATTGCAGAGTGACAATGACAATTCAGCTGGAACAAACAGTAATCTCTAAGGTGCTTCAGTTCCTGCCACTCTCAATGAAGTTCTTTACTCAAAGTAAAATAAACCATAACCTATTCCTCCGAGCACAGGTCATTGTGTTCCCTGTCCTTTTGAAATGCAGTCACTTTTTTTTTCACATGGTTTTGTGGAGAATAAAAGATGCATACAGGATTTGTTCAGACACCCTTGTCATTCGTGGCTTGTAGCAAACATTACGAATATAGGGAACAGGGAAGAGGAATCACCGTGAGGCCAAAAGCAAATCATGGGGTATGCAGAAAATGAAAATGGCAGAGGGAATAGGAAGTGAAACTGTAGTAAAAGGATAGGAGATCAGAGAGCTAGATTATAGGATGAAGTAAGATTATGAAGCAGAGAAGTTCAGGTGGCAAGAGATCTGTGAGGAGTAGCTCAGGAACACAGGAATGAATGAAAAAGAGTAAAAATATACTATGAAGAAAAAATGATAGCTCTCTGAATTTAGTATTTCTTTACTTCTGAAACATGTAGAACAAAATATTCCATGAGACTTTCTGTTCATTCATGAGACATCTTTTAATGTTAGTCTGCCAAATCCTTATGTAGCACAGACCCACAAGACTTGGTCAAAGCACATGGAGAGGTGGGACATCTTTCTAGCAAAGACTTTTTATGACCATACGGCTTTCAGCTAAATATCTTTGTATGAATTAGTGATGTAATATTATTAGACTGGCATTGACTTTAGTTAGTTAGTTAGTTATACTGCCAATGGCTCCAGGAAAGGTTTCAAATGTGGATTTTCAGAGATGAGTTTCAGCTACTATTTACATTCCAGAGTTCCCCTGTGACACCAGAAAGTCACCTAATGACAGGTTTTTGAAACATATGTCTGGGACTAATGATCTAACTAATGGTATTTTTTAAAGTGTCTACACGTTTTATTTCCATTGATTTCTAATGATTGAAATATCTTTAAGAGTTACCTGTCTAGCTATCACCTGCTTTTGACAAATCTCACATTTTTATCTTTAAACACCTTCATATCTTTAAAAATCTGTCTCTTAGTTCTGTGGTGCATTGTATTTTTTTCTAAATGAGGAGTAATAGCAGTTCTTTACCTCTCAAAGGTATTGAGAGATTGCAAAGAATGTGAGGATGTATTTTGGTTTTATGCATTTCCTCCTCCATAAAATTAAGTGGAGTGTTTAAATGCTTTTGCAATCTTTCCTTACAAAATTAAGCCATAGACAAACCATGGAGAGATTTTGTTTGTTTGTTTGTTTAAGAGCCATCCTAGCTGCTATGTAGCCAGCTTTACTGCTTTTGGAGTCAATGACATAACTTCCTTTGGGCTTCAGTAGAAGGAACATTGGGAACACAAACTGCTTCCTATTTAATTGATTTAACTATCAGTTTCTTGCTGTGACCAAACAAATCTTCTTCATAGCAAACATGGGCTCAGACATTTTTTTCCTTTCTCTTCTGATTTTTTTCAGTGGTACAATAGCTTACCGTCTATCCCTGCCAATCTATCATTTCTTGGCTGGAAGCCATCAAACTCTTCAACATGTTCACGCTGCCACCGTCTCTCATTGACATCTTGCTGATAAACTTGTCGGTCAATATTGACAGGCTCAACCACCATATATCATTTAGTAGTCACTAAGTTAATCAAGTTTTTTTTTACTGTTCAAACAGCCCGCATTATAATGGGGAGAGGAAGACCACGTTGCTTGCCATTGCTTGTGATGGCATTAATGCATTGTCTGTTACTTAAAGAAGGTGACAGATTATTGTCCCCTGGCATTTATGCCATGTAACAGTTGCAGGCTGCAGCACTGAATAGAATACTGACATGTTACTATTCTGCTGAAGCCACAGAAGCAGTAATACCAGGAACTCACAATCCTTATGAGTTACTTCATTCTAGACATGGTTTAAAGAGAATAAAATATGTTATTTTGTCATGATATCCAAATTCAAGTCTCCTTTCTCATGGTGACTTCTTAAATAAGAACTTCAGTGTATGTGTATTGGAATTCAGTCTAGGAGATAAAGTGCTTGTGTACCACCATTAACACTTGTTCTTGGATCTCACCTAGATAACGAAGCAGAATCAGACCTCTGTAGCACCAACAAGAGATACAAAGTGATAAAGCAGCGATGCACACAAAGCATGTTGTGACTTAGCAAGCTGGTCATCTTGCCTAGCACAATCATGATTTTAGGGGATGACTGCTAGTGGCAGCATAGCTTCCCAGAGGAATACAGACATTCCAGTCTGAATTCACTCACTAATATTTTTTCTCTACTGTTTGATATTCATTTATCAATGACACTTCTTGAGCTGAATATATTTAAACACTTTTTCTTGATCAGAATCACATCTGAAATGTATTCAAACAAGACAGTGACACATTTGGGGCATCTGTATATCATTGTTACTTGTCCATGAATTAATACCCTGGGACAGAGTTCAGAAAGTGCTGTAAACCTGCAGTAACTGCTGCTTCTGCCATAAGAAACAGTCCATTTGCCACCAACCTCTCTGCCCGCACAAGAATTTGTCCAGCTGTGTGATGAACTGGATAGAGCGACTGATCCTCAATCACTCTTGAAAACTCTGGGCGGGAAATGAATATGGTTTAGCTAAATCAGCTCTGATCCCTATTTGTTGAATTTTAGTATCACTCTACAGAGTGGAGACTTGGGGTAGTAAGTAGTAAAGAGACAGTGGAACATTTCACAAGGGCATATTGACCTTGTTGTTTTAATGGAATTACAACACTGAAATTGTGTTCTACTTACTTAGAATTTTACTTGCAGTTTGCCTCTACAGGAATTACTCTTCATCTGCCTTACACTACCGAGTAATTAGTACATTTGATTGGAACGCAAAATTCTGTTGCATATACAATAAATGTATACATATATGTATTCCTATGTATTTTTTATATATATATGTATACCATAGGACACATGAGGATCCTTTTCTGTTCAAATGTGTTACATATAAATGTAAGCTGTTCATCATTTTTACTTTCACAGACAACAGTTACTAATATGACAGTTACCTAAGAAAAACAATTGTAATCTATCTAGCTTTATATTTTCCAGTCAAAGTTCTTTAAATACTTGTCAAGTTACAGGAAATTGTTACATTTTTATTTTGTGTTATTTGTAGTGGGAAAACCAATTAGGGTCAAATAAGAATAATTTCTTACAGTTAAAATAATGAGTCCAAGACTGATAAAATTCACATAGGAAAATAAGGATACACGGTACAGAGAGATTTGTGGGTAGGATAATAAGTTTACATCCCCAAAGTGCCATTTAACATCAGAATGCTTTAAAAAATACTTATTTTCCTGGTTCTGGGAGTAGATGAGTAAAATTAAAGCAGTCTTGGACCAACACCAGAATTTAAATTGCAATGTGTTTCATATTTCTCCCTTCTTCTGCCTCCCTCACTGCCAAAGCTTGGCAGTTCCATTATTATGGCAATCAAGCTGTCGTGTTCTTACATCATATATCATCACCAAGAAAACTAATTTCAGAATCTCAACATGTTTGCAGCTCTCTGGAGATAGTTCTTGCTGGTGATGATGAATGGATTGTAGAAACACGGAGACACCCTATGGTCTAGGAACCCTTAGACCTAAGGGAAAAATAAAGTCTTGGTTAACGTTCAGACTAGTTCTCTATGCCATCAAACATTTCCAGGTAGGAGAAACAATGCTGGGTTTCCCCTTGCTGCTTTCCACTCCACTTAAATGGAGTGACATCTTACTGCAGTCTAGACATTATAAGGGTTCAATCAGACTTAAAGACAGAAAGTTGAATTAATCATTTAATTATTTTGTTGTTACCTCAGCTGGGTCTACAGTGTGTTTCACTTCACGACATTTATGGAACATAGTCAAATATGAGCATGACTTCAGTTTCTCATATACAAACATTTCAGGCAGAAAGCCTAGGATGTTTATCTAGTATTTATAAAATATAGTAATCAGTTGTTGGAGCCAAATTTCTGATCCACAAACAAGAAGTTTAAATACAGATTTGAGGCTTTAAAAATGAAAAGAAACCATGTCCCAAGCTTTTTGTAATGTTAAGTATAAAAGTAACTCTAACTTGTATATTGTACACCTCATCACTTCGTACAACCTTTACTTATATATTTCAAATTGTGCCTCTGTCTAAAAAGGAAGAGATTTGAAGGTATTTAGGCAGAATTTACTAATTTTCAATAAAGACCATGGAAATGAGGTACTTAAGTGTACTGAAATTGCTGATTAATTATCTTTTTTTGTTGTGGGATAAGCACTTCTTTGATAAAATTGTTTAGTAGGTACATGAGATGTAGTACAACTGTATCAATGCAGGGTGTACCTTTCACCCTACAAAAACCCTCACCTTTCTTATGACATGAAATTAGTATGTTTATTTAGAAGATCAGTGTAGTAGAACACTCAGTTCTTCATCTTGCTTCCAAACTATGCTAATGTGCTTCCTGATATTACATTTTATTGTTTCTCTAAACTACACTGCAACAGAGTTGCACCTATTTATAAGGAGAGCTACATTACACAAATATATGTAGGCAAAGGTTTTTTCCCCCAAAGAATTGCAAATCTAGAAACTAGAAGTACCTTTTTTGTTCTTCTGCCTTAAGCAGCATTTCAGTAGAAAAAAGGCATGGTAAAAGGCATGAGAGATTGTTATTTTCCTCAAAGTCTGGGGAAAAAAATTCTGTAAAGAGAGTCTTTTTTTACAGTTTGTTGGTTTCTTTTTAATTGTAGGCTTGCTTTCTATGTGATATTTTTAATCCAGATTAAGTGCATTGTGCTATCCTGAGGGACAATTTAGCTACAAAGAAGTGTTTCCATGTTAAGCATTCTGGCTTTGAGTTGAACTTTCAGATATCACTTTATTTAAATAACCATATGACAAGATAAAATTGTTCTCATGTGTTTATGAGTCGGGCCAGCTGAAAGATGAAGAGGAAGGCTACACTGTATTTAAATCCAGTATATAAAGTAACCCACTACAGTAACTGAAAGTAATTAGAATCATAGAATCATAGAATTATTAAGGTTGGAAAAGACCTCCAAGATCATCAAGTCCAATCATCAACCCAACACCACCATGCCCACTAGACCATGTCCCGAAGCACCTCATCTACATTTTCTTTAAATACCTCCAGGGATGGTGACTCAACCATTTCCCTGGGCAGTCTGTTCCAATGCTTGACAACCCTTTCAGTAAAAAAATTTTTCCTAATGTCCAGTCTAAATCTCCTTTGGTGCAACTTGAGGCCATTTCCTCTCATCCTATTGCTAGTTACTTGGGAGAAGAGACCAACCCCCACCTCACTACAACCTCCTTTCAGGTAGTTGTAGAGTGTGATGAGGTCTCCCCTCAGCATCCTCTTCTGCAGAAAAAACAACCCCAGTTCCCTCAACTGCTCTTCATAAGGCTTGTTCTCCAGACCCTCCACCAGCTTCATTGTCCTTCTCTGGACACGCTCCAGCACCTCAATGTCCTTCTTGTAGTGAGGGGCCCAAAACTGAACACAGGATTCGAGGTGCAGCCTCACCAGTGCCAAGTACAGGGGGATGATCACTTCCCTACTCCTGCTGGCCACACTATTTCTGATATAGACCAGGATGCCATTCGCCTTCTTGGCCACCTGGGTATATTGTCAGCTCATGTTCAGCCGGCTGTCAATCAACACCCCCAGGTTCTTTTCCTCTGGGCAGCTTTCCAGCCACTCTTCCCCAAGCCTGTAGCCTTGCCTGGGGTTGTTGTGGCCGAAGTGCAGGACCTGGCACTTGGCCTTGTTGAACCTCATGCAGTTGGTCTCAGCCCATTGATCCAGCCTGTCCAGGTCCCTCTGCAGAGCCTTCCTACCCTCTAGCAGATCAACACTCCCACCCAACTTGGTGTCGTCTGCAAACTTACTGAGGGAGCACTCGATCCCCTCATCCAGATCATTGATAAAGATATTGAACAAGAGCAGCCCCAAAACTGAACTCATAGAAGATCAGTTCCCGTTGTTCTTAACATTTAAAGGAAATAAATTCCTTGTCTTGAATGAGCCCTTCAATACATTGTAAGAAAAAGATTAATTTGAATTGATTTCTCTGAAGATGAAACTGAGAAATGGAAAAGATAAAACTAAAAAATTTTGTCTAATCTTAGGATTTGGTGCTTAGTTGGTATAAATCAGGATAATGGCTCTACTCCTCTAAAGAATATTGATATCAATATTGAACAGTCAGGGATGGAAGAAGTCAGGTTTTCTTCCCATTTTTCTCCCTGATTTGAACTGTTTTGAAACAGACTGTTTAAAGCCTTAACATACATCCAGTGGGAGCCAAAAGGGTTCAGTGTAAGGTACAAGAGGTCTACCTGCACAGAGCCATTTTCTGAATGAGAATATTAGATTGTAGTAAAAGTAAATAGAGAATTTAATTCATTGTTCTTTTCTTGCTTATCACATCAAATGGAGCAAGCCATCTCTGAAGATTTTATTATCTAAGCTAGTGATTCTGCAAATGCTTAACTTCAAAGGGTATCTTCATTCATGGAAGCAGCACCATGGAGGCAGTTACTAAGCATACCTATAAAGTTGTTATTGTAAATGATTTGTAGGATCAAGACCAGCACTAGGTGAGCAGGAAAAAAAAAAAAAAAATTGCTTATTGAGCTATTTCTGTACTCCTCCAGTAACAATTTATATGAGCTGGAAAATACCAAGGAGAGGAGACTGAGTGGTAGTAACCAGTGGCTGTAGTTAATATATTTATTATTGTATAAAGATACTTGAATCTGCTAGGCATGGAGGTCCCTTTCAGCATCCCCAGCCTCATTAACAGAAATGGGATGGTAGCCATCCCATTAAAAAAATACTGTATAGAACAGTGAAGACTTCAGGTTTATTTTATTGTCTTTTTATTTAATACATGTTCACCTTGTTTTAACATTGTGATTTGACAGATGGATTTTACCTCTGAGACCATTTTCTTGTTCTTTAAAAAATATTAAAGCCCTTCCCAACATTTCTCCTTTCTCCCTTTCCCACCTAAAATGCCATTCAAAGCATGCATTTCATATGCACTCTCAGAATTCTCTTCTACACTGGCAGGCATTAACACCCATGCTTATTAGAGAATTTCCTGACCCCTTTCAGATATTTTGCATTACCACTACATCTGTGTGTGTGTGTGTGTGTGTGTGTGTATATCTATATATGCATATCTATATATAGACACACACACATATGCATCTCCTATATGTATATATATTTGCACATCTCCTGTACTGGCTTTCAGATGGTAAAATACAAGCAGAAACTAATTCATTAAGAAGGCTGGACTCCTTGAAACAATCTAACTGGAACAAAATTACCCTTAATACCAATCCCTCTTCTAATATCAGAATGATTTCATTTTTGTATTTGTTAATTCATTGGTTGTTACATTAATATTCATCATAGTTATGTTACTCATTGACATTTGGTCATCAGCAACTCCAAATATCTTTGATGGAAATATAAAATACTCCCATGTTGCATGTTTCAGTCATTGGCATAAGAAGATACGGTCCTAGGCAACTTGCCTTGTGTCCTGAAGGACAGTCAGGATACTGACTCATAAACTCAAAAAAAACCCTTCAGCAGTCACCAGGGCTTTGGAAAGTTGACTCAGAAATCACAGGTAAGATTGTGCAGCCTTTTTCTGTGGTATTTGCTATTTACATAAGCAAATGGATCCCATGACTGCTGAAAAATACGCTGATACTAAAGACTCCTTTCTTTCTACTCTTCCTCCTGCTTAAGATGCTGGTGGTGGCCCAATATTTAAGTAAGATGTTCTCCAGCCCTTTGCCCTCACATTCAGCTTTCATTAAAACTACTGGGACTTCAGCTGTAAGTTAAAGCCATGTGTATAGGAACCCAGTGAAGGTTGTAAGAGGTTAATTTCTAGGTACTGATGCTTCTAGAATATTGTGTTTGTTTGACCTCAGATGTGATAATGACAGTGTGTAACTTTTGTATGCTCCTTTTTCTTCCCCCTCATCTGCTAGATCATTGCGTAGGTGCCCTCTCTTTGACAATATTTGTATGATTTTTTTAATTGTTGGAATTTCTACTTTTGGAGGAAGAAAACATGTTTGGTTTTACACACACCACACCCCCGCTGTGTATACACACACACACACTCACATATATATAGAATTGTTTATCAGCTCATAATGACTTGATATTTTCCATTGCAAAGAAAGTGGTAAGAAGGCTGTCATGGCAAAACACCAAAGCATTATCATTAGCCCAGGAGTGTGTACTCTGCAATTTAAGCTTGCAAGCATGTTGTTTCACTTTGTTCTTTTCTTTCGCAAGGAAAATTAATTTTCAGCTTTTTCAGGTTCTTCAGTTGATACATATGGATGTTTTCAAGCATCAGCTACTTGAAAAATACCAAGTGCTGTGAGAATTAAATAAAGCAAATTTGTTCTAGTTGCCTGCCATGCTTTTCTAGAGACTGATGTAAACTCCACTTGCAAATTCCACTTGGTTTAAATCAAATGAAAATGAAATAACATTTTGCAGAAAACATTTATTTAAAGTGGGACAAAGCATTTTCAGTACCATGAATAATGACAGCTCAATTGGTAAGGGGGAAAGAAAATACTATGGGTGAGAAATAGCCTTTGGATTACAAAGAACACATGGACAATTCCAAAATGCAGACAATAAAACATTTAAGTACCAGGGTAATGATGCTCTGATAGAATAGGAAAGAACCTAAATTATGTTTGTTTTTCATGCTTCTCAGACATTTGTGAGAGACAAGTAAGTGATCACTGAAACTAAGGTTTGTTTATTTACCTGTTGGCAATGAAGCCTGACTTCAGTCAAATAATCCTGTAGGTACACATTGTGGAGACGGTGATGCCTTTTCTTCCTTGTGGTAAGTGGATGTTCTTCTGCAATGATCTGCTTTCAGTCAGAGCAAACAGACTTTTTCAGGATTCCAGTCTGCTCTGAGGCTTATTTTTTCTGTCTTGTAATAATTCCATCAGACTCATACAAAGATTTATAGTACCTTCGGCACTTTGCTGTTGTTTCATATTTCTGCTATTAATGGGTATTGTCAAGAATGAAGCCTAAAGAATAGCTTAATAATGGAGTGAGCTGCTGCATTGATTTTAGTAGGACTGCAATGACTCTAAACCAGGGTGAGACTTAACATAATTCTCAATATACCTGTTACAATCTATAAAGGATACTCTTCTGCCTCACACACCATGAAAAACACCAAAACAGAAATAAGTTCTGAAAACCAGGTCATCTATAGAGGTGGTGTTTATTTAAATACCTGACAAGTACATCTCTATTGCCAGGAGAAACAGCTCAAAAAGCATGAAAAGGGAGAGGGATTAGTAAATGACTTAGAATCATGGAATCATAGAATCATTAACGTCGGAAAAGACCTCTAAGATCATTGAGTCCAACCGTCAACCCAACACCACCATGCCCACTAAACCATGTCCTTGAGCACCTCATCTATACGTCTTTTAAATACCTCCAGGGATGGTGATTCCACCACTTCCCTGGGCAGCCTGTTCCAAGGCCTGACCACTCTTTCAGTAAAGAATTTTTTCCTAACATCCAGCCTAAACCTCCCTTGGCGCAATTTGAGGCCATTTCCTCTCGTCCTATCGCTGGTTACTTGGGAGAAGAGACCAACCCCCACCTCACTACAACCTCCCTTCAGATAGTTGTAGAGCACGATGAGGTCTCCCCTCAGCCTCCTCTTCTCCAGACTAAACAATCCCAGCTCCCTCAGCCGCTCCTCATAAGACTTGTGCTCCAGGCCCTTCACCAGCTTCGTTGCCCTTCTCTGGACACGCTCCAGCACCTCAATGTCCTTCTTGTAGTGAGGGGCCCAAAACTGAACACAGTACTCAAGGTGCGGCCTCACCAGCGCCGAGTACAGGGGCACGATCACCTCCCTGCTCCTGCTGGCCACACTATTCCTGATACAGGCCAGGATGCCGTTGGCCTTCTTGGCCACCTGGGCACACTGCCGGCTCATGTTCAGCCAACTGTCCACCAGCACCCCCAGATCCTTTTCCTCTGGTCAGCTTTCCAGCCACACAATTATATTTTGGAAAGAATGTGCCAAATCATTCCATAAGATCTAAAGACAAAGTTTCGCTACCAGCCATGACAAAAAATGTGTTGGAGCAAAGGACTAATTAGGAAAGCTGTCATAACTGCACGTTCTGCATTAGTCTAGTGCTGCGCCCACAGGACCCTGCAGAAATTCAGTACCTTTCGTAAACAGTGTGCATTACCAACATTGCTAGGAATGCAAACTCAAACTTTAAATTGAAATCTTGTAGTGAAAAAGAAGCAATACCTTCAGCACCCTCTCTTTTATTTGCATTCTCAGTGGAGTATATATGTTGCTGTTGCTCTGGTGATTCTGACGCTCAAAAAAAAAATTAACAGAACATTAGTTTATGCAAGTGTATTTTTGGGGCTGCCAATTATTTTTATTTCCTTACTAGTTATCAAACATATGGATCAATTTTTTTTAAATTTACATGGTATTTTTTCTGTTGTTATTACTGCCTATAATCAGAATCTTTAACAGAGAATATGTTTCTATGAATGTCATAACTTTGTTGTGTCAGCAACCTTTTCAGAAAATATCATAGAATCATAGAATCATAGAATCATTAAGGTTGGAAAAGACCTCTAAGGTCATCGAGTCCAACCGTCAACCCAACACCCCCTATGCCCACTAAACCATGTCCTTGAGCACCTCATCTATACGTCTTTTAAATACCTCCAGGGATGGTGATTCCACCACTTCCCTGGGCAGCCTGTTCCAAGGCCTGACCACTCTTTCAGTAAAGAATTTTTTCCTAACATCCAGCCTAAACCTCCCTTGGTGCAATTTGAGGCCATTTCCTCTCGTCCTATCACTGGTTACTTGGGAGAAGAGACCAACCCCCACCTCACTACAACCTCCTTTCAGATAGTTGTAGAGCACGATGAGGTCTCCCCTCAGCCTCCTCTTCTCCAG
>VZTQ01007401.1:35483-136038 GCA_013400755.1 Pelecanoides urinatrix | reverse complement strand
GCCTTTCTAATTTTCTCTCTGCACGACCTAACGAGATCCCTGTACTCGTCCTGAGTAGCCTGCCCCTTCTTCCAAAGGAGATAAACTCTCCTTTTCTTCTTGAGTCCCAGCAAGAGTTCTCTGTTCAGCCAGGCCGGTCGTCTTCCCCGCCCATTCTTTTTTCGGCACATGGGGACGGCCCGCTCCTGCGCCTTTAAGACCTCCTCCTTGAAGAAGGTCCAGCTTTCCTGGACCCCTTTGCCCCTCAGGACTGCCTCCCAAGGGACCCTCTCGACCAGTGTCCTGAGCAGGCCAAAGTCCGCTCTCCGGAAGTCCATGGTAGCGGTTTTGCTGGTCCCTCTCCTTCCTTCACCAAGTATGGAGAATTCTATCATTTCGTGGTAGCTAAGCCCAAGCCGGCCTCCGACCACCACATCTCCCACCAGACCTTCTCTGTTTGTGAACAGGCAAGTAGTAAAAACCTGTGCAACCAGTTGTGAAAATCATGGCCCCAAAAATGCTTGGTTTGCGTTAGCAAAAAAAAAAAGCAAAATAAACCAAAACAAAATACAAAAAAAAAGAAGAAAAAGTTTAGAAAAATATTTAAAAACAAAACAAAACAAACAAGAAGACAAAGCAATGCCAGGCAAAATATTCTCCATCAAGATTAAAGTTAAGAGTTAGCTTTTCCCCATGTATAACTAATTTTGTTTGTTTGGTTTTTGCTTTGTAGGTTGGTTTGTGTGTTTGTTTTTTGTGGGTTTTTTTAAATTATTTAAACATATTCAGCAGCTTCCACACATACTTCCTCACAACTGTGTGCTTGCCATCCATCCATCCATCCATCCATCCATCTCTCCATCCATCCCTAACCTATAGGACTTCCAGCTGGGGAAACAGCCCAGTTGTTTTTAGGCCTGTCTTTTAATACAACCCATAGGAGTACCAATTAATTTAATTGTTGATGCCTCAGTCACAAAGTACATTTTCCTGCAATTAAAAGAAATTAAGGCAGAAGGTTTTTTTTGCTTAAGAAGGTTTTTTAAGAGTAGGAAAAAGAAAAGAATTTCTTTATACTGACAGCACAGGGATAGCTATTTCTGAAGTGATGACATTTCAGGGCTAGAGCACAGCCAGTGTTAATCATCATATTGCCATTCTTCCCAGTCTACTGCAACTTATACCAGCTGAGGACTGGTCTCTGAGTTTTACCATTATCATCTGTTTAAGAACTCAAGAAAATTAAACACTTTAAATATTTTTCAAAATTTCACATGTGCTTATAGTCCTATCTGTTTGAGCAATGACAAGTAAGAGGTTCAGCAGTCCGTTTCTCTTTGAGAGTGAGTGAATATATTTTGTGTATTAACTAGATGAAGAATCTAGGTTATGATGTAAAAAATTCTCAACCTTTTTTGACTGTTGAACCTGAAAATGAAATAGATTAGTAAATATATAGAAGAATAATAAAAAAATAATGACAGTGTGATAAACCTGTAGATTTATATATTTCAATGGATTTTCAGATAATGTATGAGTTTTAAGGTAAAAGAACAACGTTTGCTTAAGATTGTATTAACTACTTCAATATTGTCTGAATGTCTTTTCATTACTTCCCCTAACCTCGGGGATAGTGATCTGTTTAGTGAAAAACACTTACAATTAATATACAAGCTTGTGGATTAAATGAAAAATCAACTTTAAAGATTCAAGTGGATGTTACCTTCTAACCTCAATGAACTGAAAACTTCTGGATTGTTCTTTAGATAGTCTACAGACAGGTGAGGTGACAAGGTTCTTACTTCAGCACCAGTTAAGCCAAATCCTTTGAGGAATTACACTTCCTTAAATAAGTAATTCAACCCAGAGACTCAAAGACATCTGAATGTCTAATTCCACTCAGTTTTGTTGGAAATAAGGCAACTAAAGAGTTTGGAAATTTGGATTTTAACATCTAATTTGCCACCCATAAAAAGAAATGGAAATACTTCTCGAAATCACCACTACACACACTTTGGGGTTTTTGTCTTCCTTATAGGGAAACCCATGGATGCAAGGGGGTAAACAGCAAGGTGGAAAATCAAGCTTCTTCCAGTTAGTTATACATTGTAGGTGTTAAACTTAGATACCTAGGTTTTGATATTTACTCTCCCCTGAAAAAAATCTGTAGCTAAAGTAAGCACTGAAACAAGTTTAGAACAAATGCGCTGCTTTCACACAGAGAGGGAAACAACTCAAACCATATAACAAGAACAAAGGCTTCATCATCATTTACCTCAGAGAAGTTATTTCAGAACTGCTCTAAAGACGAGCTTTGTAGCTTGCCTCCTGTTATGTCTATCTTTTTTTATCAAGATGTCCTACTGTTAAGATCAGGTTACCATGACTACTGTGACGTTTAGGCCATGTGTAAAGTTTCTTTTTGAGAATCATTCGTACTATGAAAATAATTATTTTCTTGAGGGAGAGGGAGGGAAAAAATGAAAATGTTTGGGATGACTGCACTTTTTCTGCTCCAAGAAATCAGGCTTTAGACCTGATTGATCTAAGTCAGTTGAGGTCAATTTCACTTTCATTTTGCTCTGACTGTGGAAAATGTCTTACATTTTAAATGTAAATTATATGAGTGAATTTGGGGTCTGGATTAGGATGTGAGGAGCTGAAGTTTTCTTGTGAATGTCCATTTTTCATTGGTCAATTTATTATTCCTCTTAGATTGAATATGTGTGTTTGTTTTCCAGACAAATGTTTCCCTCTTCCCTGTCTCAGTTTTGAAAATTTAATTAAAACATTACTAGAGATGGACCTACAACAATAATCCACATCTGAACAAACTCAGATGTCTTGGGAATTTACATCTGTGTTTAACAAATTTCACTGGCCTTTATCTTTGTGAAACTATTTAAACCATCAAATGCATTTTGAAGGAAGATTAGATCACTGTGATGTGGGTTTATCTCAGACTTTAAGGTAATATAGACTCCAGGTACTATAAAAATATTTGAGCATTGTTTTTGTGCATGATTAACACCACCTAACGATTGTGAAGAAAGCAGAAAGAAGGTTAAGCAAGAAGATCTACTGAAAGGTACCAGTTCTCCTCTGAACTTCAACACCCTTCCTGTGCTGCTGGGAAGACAATAATACAGGTTGAGTGGATTTTGTGATAGGCTTCTACCACTAAAGCCATAGTAATTGTATTTGTCAAGGAAGTGACTAGAACAGCAAAAATGGCTGAAAGATGTATTTTATCCTCAGAGCAAGGCAGAACATTGTGACTCCATTTTCTTCCTTCACAGGTCAAAAATGAGCTTGCTCAAAGGCTTTTGGCAAAGGTATATTCCACTGATATGATATGATAGAATGGAAAAATACATGAGTAGAGTTGGTACTCTTCAACATGAAAATTTATTTACTAGAATATCTTGAAAAATAAAAAGATTCATATGAATTGCAAAAGCTCATGGAAGGAAAGCCATTCGGGCCCAGAGATTTCAGTACCATAATCCCATTGCCTGCAACAATAATCTAACTACCGGCCTTGAGAAAGTGCTGGCCTCCCTTTCATTTCAATATACAGTTCTAAGTGGCCTTAATATAAATCCTTTAAATTTTGAAGTGCACACGCTGATTACTTTCATGTTCAAGACAGATATTCTATGTTAATATAAAATCACTAAGATTAAACATTTTCTTAAGAATAATTTTCCTATAATTGACAGTAAGATCCTTAAACTCATAAAAAAATAAGTGTGGCAATTAAATTTGCACATATAGCCTCTGCACTATCTGTGAGTAATGGTACAATTTGTACTTCATTATAGCAGTACAATTTGAAAAAGTTTAATAAATAATTAACATAGATTGTAATAAGCATACTGTGGAATGGAGCTCCGTGTGCTTTAATTACATACAAGCTTATCTACAAAATGTGTTGCAATTGCTTATCAATCTGTTTTATAACCAAACTTTCACCAGTCAGATGCTGTAACATGCAATTAACCAGTGACAACAAAAATTGTTGAAAATTGATAAGCTACTTATAAATATAGCCTTTTTATAAAGTGTGTCCAAGAGAACCTTTGCACTGAAAAAGCTATTTTTAAGAAACAAAATACAAATACCCAGTCTTCCCAATTGCTAGTATTATTTAAATGACAAAAATCTAAGCACAAATAGAAGTTCAGACAGAATCAAATGTACAGAATTTTACATTTTTGCTACAATATATGTGAAAGTGGTATTTTTCCACTCTCATTTGTTGCGAACATGGTGAGGTACGTAAACAAAAATTTGCTCATGCCAAAGAAGGTTTTTCACATGGTCTATATAATAACTTTTGCCGATAAAGCAGGTAACATTTGCTGCTATGTTTTTAGAAATTTAGTCTTTCCAGTATCTTCTGCCAGATCAGAGGTGGGTTTAATGATTTTATCAAAATTAAAGGCTTTCCATACTGATAAAATGTGGATGCCATACCACTGGAGAGAAATTTCCTTTGACAAGTACATGTCTTTCTGCCAAGCAACAAAACAGCCATAGAGATGACACACAACTTATATAGTATTCATGCTTTTTAGAGCAGTTTTATGTGAGTTCTGAGGGACAGAAGTGGAAACTTTGTACTTTAACATGGCATTTGCATACCTACTACTTTTACAGTTACTTTACTTTTTCATACCTAAAGTTTTTACAAAGTTGGAGAAGAAATAGTGCATGTTGATGCATGTCTTCTATCTTCCAGATCTGTGCAGAAGGAAATCTATGTCTAGATGGTTTCTACAGGAAGAATGACCAGTTTCTACAATGAATTTACTCTCAATGTTTATGTTGAAATGAGCTTGATACATGCACCTTGCAAAGCAGTTGGAATAACTAGTAATAATTCTGCAAATTTTTGCTTTCTCTTAGCAAATGCATACAGAAAAGTAGTATTATTATAGCTTCCACAAAGAAATTTCAAAGATTCACATCTTCCAATATTAACTCTGTCACTGCTAAACTGTGACACTAACAAAATAAGAATCCAAATTCAGACTACTATGGCTTTTATTTCCACAAATTGGAAACATTGATTTTGGTTTTTTCATGATATCAGGACCAATATATGGTTCCTTCAGTCTGCTACCATAATTTGATTAATACTCACCTTGTATCATTTTTGTCAGCATTGGCTAAATCAATCCAGTTTGTTCTACTGAAAAAGAGAGAAAGAACTTTCCTTTAACTGTTTGTCCCTAAAAACCATCTCCAGATGAGGGTTGAATTACACATAAATTCAGTGATGTGCAAACAAGCTGCAAAAACTTTACTTTGAGGATTAGATTAGCCCATATATCTCAGCCGGATGCTCATGTTACAGTGAAATGATGACAGTTTAAAATGTCCACATTGTTAATGTCTCTTTTTTTTTTTTTTTCTTTTTCCTTACTAATCCAACTTTACCTGTAAGAACAGGAATTATCATGTTGTAAAAATCGAAATGCTCTGCTTGGGCAATTCATTTTCAGGACATATGTGAGTGGAGTCTAGGTTTAAATATAGTTTGAGGAAACACAACTAGTTTTTTTATTACCCCAGTCTACCCTCTCTTCTAGGCTATCTGAAAGGGTAATCATCCTCAAGAAAGGTCATGTTTTGTAGTATCAATATGCCAATTTACACCGCTTTTACTTGCATTTCTGAAGTATGGGTATTTTGTCTTCACATCTCAAACCTTTTTACACAGAAAACAATGACTGAGAGGAATGCTTGTGGTTTTTTATTATGTCAGAAGTTGGCATGGCATTTGTTAAAAAACTCATTTAGATTCATGTTGAAAAAAATGGGCATGCTGTCTACCATGACTTATATCACATGTTCAGTTCTAGACTGAGTAATGATTGATGCTCAGTTGAGTATAACCACTCTCTATCACTGATTATAACCATAGTAACAAATAGCAATGATGTAGAAGGGGAGAAATTATGCCTACTTTAAATATTTTTCCATCATGGATGTTGTTGGCCAAAGAGTAGCTGGATGATGGTAATAACGTATGTCATCTTTGTATTACATCAAGGAGAATGGTTTGAAATGCTTTAGTGAAGTGTATGTATTGCAAATGTAATGCACTGTGAAGATGGACAGCATCCAAAAATGCTCCAGGGAAGTAGTCAATAGTCTAGAATTACAGCAAGTCATTGAGTATAAAGACATGCAGCTTATTTTGATGTGATATTAGTCCTGAAAATTTGCTCTTTTATCTCTGTTACAGCTTGCTACAGTTGAAAATTAGATTTCTTCTTACAGCACTGAGGATCTCTACAAGTACTGATGTTTGTTTAATGACTGTAGAGTGAATCACTGACCAGTTCTGAACATGTAAAGTGTTTCCAAGTCAGAAAGTTGTGATGATGGATCAAAGCTACCTTGGAACCATTTTTCATGCTGGTCACTCTGAGAGTAAGCTTTTGATTTTCTATGTTGATTTGTACTGTGAGCACTAATAACGTTCATTATGAGTATGTTCATTTTAGGATTGTTACTGATTTTTTATATTTCTTATACTTAAAATGATGAATGTTTATTGCAATTTTAATACCATCAGGGTCAGTATTGACTTAAAAACATTCATCCTATACTTACTAGAAAAATGTGCATTTCAGGTTACAGGGCCCCTGCCTATCTCTTAAAAACCTGAATTGCATAGGAATTTTCCACTTAATATTTCTGTGTGGGGTTTTTGTTTGGTTTGGTTTTTAAAGCTTAAATGAAATAAAAAATTAATATATTGCAATATATTACAATTGAAAACTTTATATTTCAAAATAAATCAATTCTTACCACCAACTGAGATAAAAGTAGATGTTGTGGCACAGAAATTCCTCAGGGCCTGGGACATCTAATTTCTCTCCAGCTCTGAAAATAGTCTTAAATGAACTTGAATTTATGTATAGACTTCAGGAGTGATGAGGTCAAACCTTTGCATATACTCAGAGGAAAGCTGACTTTTACAGGGAGAAGGGACTTAAATCTGCTGTGACCTGGAACCTAGTTTCAGGGCCATGACAGGATAGTTGCTTCTGTTTGCTGAATGTACTCTATGTTGCCTCTCAGTAAGCCAATAAATAAAATGTTTCATGATCAGAAGGTCTCTTAGATACCAAGGTGTAAAACTTTTTTCAACTTTCACATATTAAGAGAAACCAGACAGCAGCATACATCTAGAATAATGGTAAAATACATAAAAATGGTCATAAAACCCAGGAGAGAACAGTGATGAGCTCCATTTAAAAAAACCTGGTGGTCAGTCATCTATGAGACAAATCTTAAATGTGATTAGCACAGCTGTCTAGATTTTATGCCACCTCAATGAATTTTTTTCTCAGCCACTCTCACTCTTTCTGGGGTATTGACAGTGCTAATCCAAGTTCTGTATCATCTCATATGGGACTGAGTCATGTAGTATACATGAGAGCAAACTACTGATATCTTGCAAGAAAAAAAACAGGACTTACATAACCTCATAATATTCTACCTAATCAAAATTAGTAGTGGGTTTTGGGTGGATGGGTCTTGAGTATCATTATTCATTCATTTTGCTAAATAAAGCTATCATGGGGATATTTCATGTTTAATATCAAACAGTAATTTTTATTTGTTTGTCCTTAACTGAAAATCTGCCAATCATATTATTTAAAATCCAGCTAAACCTGACTCCTCAAAATCAACTTTAAATCTAAATTTCAGTCTGGGTAATTAACACTAATATATATTCTGACATAAGACAATTGGTTATTTTAGCCAGCCAAAAATACAGTTCAAGTTTGTTCTTCCTCTCTTTTAATAGCTCTACAGGGCACACAATTATGAAAAGGGAAGCAGAGCTGGGACAGATGCTCCATTAGTTTTAACTAATGGATTTGAGTGGACTTCAGTTAAAGCTGGTGAATCTCTGGCAAATTATGGAAGTGTACCCTAAGAAAGCATATCCTTTAAGATAATATTTTTCACAGAGTCACTTTTTCAATAAGCATGAAACAGCAATAAAAAATTAAGATTAGCTGTTGTATGTGGCTAGGAAAAAATCACTAGCATCACTTAGCTCTATGACATACTCTATCCACTTTTGCTCTGGACTATAAAGATAGTAAAGAATAGTATTGTGTTAATGCCTATGCCATTTGTGCTCCTTTACCATGGTATTACTGTTGAATATACGCCACTGGATCACTCTTATTCTCTATCTTCCTCTCCTCTCTCGTGCTTTTCTTTCTAAGCCAAAAATTTTTTCATACTTTCCTTAGCTGAATAACCCAACCACAAATGTCATATGATTTTAGACCTTCACACACTGGATGGAAGAAGCAGAGGTACAAGATGTGTGCAAAGCTTCTTCCTAACAGCTACAAAGCTTGAGGTGAGACTGTCCTAACCATGGTCTGTTATCTCTCTCCTCCCATTGTATGGGGATGCAAATTGGCAGATTCAGGTAGTCTACAGTTATACTGGATCCAGTTCTCGCATATGACTGACATATTTTTACCTTCAGAAAGTCCTTTTGCAGCAGGGAAGCTGCATCCTCCTACCCAAAGTAGATGACTACTGTTTTGGTTGTGGTCAAAGCACTTTGTGGCTGCGAACTAAAGGCTGAATCTACTTCCTAAAAAGTGCAAACATCACACAAGTCTACGCCAAGTGCTTGACTGATTCTAAGCAGCGGACAGCAGATAGCTATGAAATCCATTTTTAAGATAAGCGGAAGATGAATATTCATCAAAGGAGCTGCTGATTGAACAAATTCTTGAATCAGTCCAAAACCCACTGATTCAGAAGGTAAAAGGTAATTTCAAAAGTTCTGCTAGAAAATGATTTTTTTTTTCTTCATTTCTCTGGTTTAAAAGCTAGTGACAAGACAAATAATTTCAAATAGCAGAATGGCATTTGCAGAATAGCACAAGTAAAAGGTTGAAATGAGGATGAGGAAACGACTATGTCAGTCATCATCTAGTCCTACATGAGTTTTACATTACTAGGTAGAGTGCAAGTCATCAATTCTTGGGATGAAATGCTTGAGGATTACAGATAATCTTCTCAATTTCAGCTTTGGTAACTCAAACACTTCAGATTTGTGAAAGGAGTAGTATGTATATACAAAAAGAATGTGTCATGGGAAAGATTTTCAAAAGTCTTAAACTTTAGTGTTTATTATTTATCTTTATTTTTAGTGTTCATTTCTTGTACTTATATGTTTCTACACTAATGAAGAAAACACCGAGATGAATGTATGTATCTGCCCATGCTTAAACATTTTTCTCTATATGGCTTGGTAGTCAATTACAACAAGGTATCTTAGCTAAGAAGAACTACTGTGGGAATGAATGTGTTGATGGAGATAACTGCAAGGGTCAAAGTCGCTAGTACAGAAATTGGCAATAGAGGTAACAATACTTGAGGAAGATATCAATAACCAAGACTAGGCTGTGTGACATGAAACAGAATATGAACATGAAACAACATACAGAGAAGGGGAAATAACTCAAGACAGAGACTGGCTGCTGGACGTCAAGGAAATAAGTATCTGAAAAAGAGTTACATTTGCCTGTAACTGGTCTGTGTGCGTGCAAGCTGCTTTGAAAGTAAAATAGAAAATATGCATTATTTGTGTGAATTTGTAAAAGTTTTTGTTGAAGGAATAACAAAAAAAAGTGAATGTAAAAGCTCACACCCTTACGCATTTTACAAAAAAAAAAAAAAAAAAAGGATCCAGTCTGATTAGGCTGATGAAATTCCAGTTTTGTATTATATTCAGTATCAATTATAATGTGAAAACCTCTGATTGTCTTCCTGTTATAAGCATTTCAACTTAGTTCTGAATAAGTATTCTTATTATTTTCTCCATAGTCTTTCAAGCAGAAGTACATGGTTTCTGACTGAAACAAAAGGAATTAAGCTATGTACCCTGTTTGAAATACTTATTTTGACTACTCTGTAGGATTTCCAATATCTAAGTTCAGCAAATTTTTCCGCACTTATAGATGTACCTTCAAAAATTTGTAAGACTCAGTGCTTGATTTTTTTTTTTTGCAAATACCTATGAATTCAATACATAACAATGACTTTTTTGTTTGTCATGTGTATCGCTTTTCAATGAGGGAAAAAAGCTGATGGAGAATATTCAAACAAAATGTTTCTAATTAGAAAATGTAAGTGTCTAGAAGCTGTTAGAATAGATTTTGACAGTTTATCTAAACCCTTGTCATTCCAGTCAAGAGCACTGATTACTCAGATGGTCTGTTCCAGTCTCTTTATCTTTTTTGTCATGAAAGCCTTTGAAAAGTTTGTTGCATTTCAGTTTGGGGGGGTGGAGGAGGGTGGTAATCAAATCTGAAACTGTGAAGTCTTTCATTAAACACCTTTCCCCCTTTCTTATCTCAAAAGAGGATTGTTTTCATGTCAATTTTTGATTTCCAACTGGAAGCTGTTGTGGGGAATGGACAGAAGTGAACACTTTCCATCTCATACACCTGTTGTGGAATCTCACGGCGAAAGGACTTTCTCACAGAGAAAGTGACAGGAACCTGGTAGAATAGTTTTCCATTATTTTGAAAACTCTATAGGATACTTTGAAGAGAGGCTTGGAATGAGACGCTTCACTGCATGCCCTATTATTTTATTTTGAAGCCCAACTTTTGTCTTTTTTTTTTTTTTATGCATACCATAGTGTATTCCACTTACTCGAATGAACTGTCTTCTAACATTTGTGATATGTCAAATCAAAACAAACATTTCCTTCAAGAAAGTTATATTTCATAGAGAAAAGGGTGAGCTTTTCACCCTCATAGATTGCTTTTTTTGGAACTAGCCAACAGTGTACAAATAAAAGTAGCCCTTTTTTTTTTTTTTCTCTCTCTTCACCTTTTTTGGTCCTCCATGTAATCAAACAATAAGCAGTTGCAATGCAAGTAATCCTAACCTACTAGATCATGCCCATCAATTCTTTGGCTTCACTGCCATACCTATCACTAAGTCAACTTATTGATGAGGAAGTGTGCTTGCTTGTAGTGGAATAAAAAGTAGCAGTAGGCGGTGGCAAAATGTTCTCAATTTAAGAGTACACAACAAAACTTTCAAATGAAATAGCTTTCTTATTTTCTTTTTGCTTCTTATTCCTTATCCAAAAGATAAATGACCTTGCTGTCAGAACAATGCAAAAAGAAAAATGAAATCAGTGGCATGTAGTACAGCACTGTGTGCCCTGCTTCCTAATATACTCAGACGTAAAACTAGGAAACTTCTGAAAAATAACAAATTTGGGTTTTTGTCTTCACTAACATTTTTAAATACAGCCTCACTTGAGAAGAATGGTAGCTAGTGGAGAATAACTCACAAAGTAAACCCCCTTGGTCTTCATCATGCACTCTGCAAGCACTTCAGTACCCATTCTATTGCAAAGTATGGGGTAATTTTTTTAGTTGTTATAATCAGGCTAAGAAAACAAACTAATCTGCAGCAAAATTTAGCTATTAAGTGTGGAGGGTGTTTTGTTTGGGTGTCTGAGTTTTTTTAGAGGCCTTGTCTTAAGTAGGACAGCTCTGAGGAAAAGATATTCATCCACAGATACATGTGCAAAACATTTATCCTAAAGATCTTAACAGTGTTGTGTGTTCCTTATTGTGATTATACACAACATTCTCATAAGTATTTAAATAAAAATTCATTAGCTTGTATTGCAAGATTAGGCAGTCAGTCAAGCTTTTGGTTAGAGCTGGGTCCCACTTAAAAAGTGAACAGCAATATTTCTTTATTATATAGGTTGTAAGGCCCACTTTCATCATAATTCTCCACTCAGTGTTTTTAATTTTTCTCATTTCATGGGGTGAGCATCGATCTCTCCTTTATTTTTATAGGGTATACCTACTTTTGGGTGCTCTGGGCACAAAAAAGAATCTGAAAGTTTTTATATTCCAAAGTTAAGCAAATACTTATTTAGACATATTTAAAAATAGTGAGCAAGTGAAGAAAAAAACCCACATTCTTTGAAAAATAGACAATTTCTTCCGGAGCTAAGTTAAATGCATAAAGGCTCAATTCTTCAGCTCAGGTAAACTTCTAAGTTAGTCAATAGAGCTTCATTTAGTCGCATGGGCCCTGCCTTTCACACCTTGCAAATGAGGGGTCCATATATTGAAGTATTAGTTAACTAGATATAAGTGCTAAGTAACTGAAATAAGCATGAGCAGGAAGGTGTTTCTAAAGTCTTGGGAAGGTTTTATATCCCTAGAACCTAGTAAAATGTTTTACATGGAGTTTAATTCAGTCTACAGCTAGCTGTTTCTTTGTGCTAGAAACTGTGCCTGCCTTCCCACTCCTTGCATATTTACAGACACCATCGTGCACTACATTTAAAACAAAACTGACAATGACTCTCCAGATCCTGTCAAATCACCTGAAAACTCTCCTCATTTTATTTCTCGCCTCTGGACAAGCCTCAGAGAACAAATGGGTCTTGCGGCATGCCTGAGAAATCAGCAAGATTCAGGCTCCAATGAACCGAGGAGGGAGCAAATCCTGCAGTTAAGGACCCATCACTGATTATGCCCTGACTCCAGCCCCTTGTGATTAAGCCAGGAGCCTGTTACCTTGAGCATGTTAGATGATCTCAGCTGTCATGGTGTCATTTTTAAACACCCCAATGCACACTTTCCCAGTGCAGCTTGACAGGGACAGGTGTTATTACTGAAACCATTTACATGCAGAAGACTGTACACGTGGCACTGAGGCATTTGCAGCCTAATCCTCCAGGAATTGAAAGGACAAACAATAAGCCTGTTGTTTTAACGTAAGAACAATCAGACTTCTGTGGATGAAATCATTTCTGATCCCCATGTTGCAGCATCTGTAATTTTTGCTACTTTCTGCAAACCTGTGGTCATATTATTATACATTTATAGTAATTTGTATAGCTGTTAGCACCACAGCATTAGAGGGGTGCAGTTGCATAGAGAAACTGAATTGCACAGTGAAAACAGGTATCACTAAAAAGTACCTGAAATTGACCAATAGGCCCCACTCTGCAAGTCTGCAGTTTTGTTGCACTGGGAATAACAATGATTAAGAGACTCCCATCCTGTATTACGCAATGCTCTGTGACATGTGAATACTGGGCCACTTCAATGCTGTAAGAAAGTGTCTGAAATTCCATATACCTATATGATCATTCAAATGTTAATGCTTCTATTAATAAAATAGAGCATTTATCATTAAAGATGGATCAGCTGGTTCATGTGAATTTCACATTTATTTCCAGAAAACTTGTGTCTACTAAAGTTTCATAACAACTTATAACATTACTCCTTAAAGAATTTAAAAGAAATATATTTTCATGTATTTTGTATTTGTTTATGTTTGAGAGCACTTCCTATGCTTGCATTTTGTCATATGCATAATAGTCCACATATCTATGATATAATTTAGCAGAAATATTCATATGTTGTCAATTTTCCAAAACAAGGTTGCTAGCTAATATACTAACCATACACTGATGGGACAAGTAGCTTAATAGTGTCACTTTTCCTTTCCTGGTAGTTCTACAATCATCTGCAATTTTCCTCTAGTAATATTCATTCCCACATTAGGATATTTAATATATTTTAAAAGGTAAAATAATTAGACTGTATTCCTAAGGAATCAAGTCAGGTTGTTCAGGCTCAGAAGTCAAACTTCAGAGTTCAAGTTGTTATAGGGACAAAAGTTAAAATGAAAGCTCAGAAGTGTATCTAAGATATTTCTAAATCTAATCTTATGGAGAGTAGGCATAGTCCAGTCCTGTCTATAAGACTCCAATTTTGAAATAACTTAAGCACCTACTTATGTTATTAAGCAGATGCTTTTAATCAGTTGACTATGGTCTAAAATTGACCTGCACTGAGACTGTGGAATTAGGTTACAATGAAGGAAATGCTTAGGCGTGTGTATCCTAATTAAGAAGGCCAGTCTAAATGATGACTTTAGATAGTTTAAAAACGAACTAACAAGCAAGCATATATGCTTATAAGTGAATAAAAACCTAAGAACCCCATATACCAATAAGCGATAGTTTTAATATATTCAAGAAAATATGAGCATGTTTAATAGTAGTTAAAATTAGGAATATTTTCTAAATAAAATAAGGTTATGATTGTCATCATGTTTTAGATCAGCACCTTTATTCCAGTAATACTTCCATAATTACTTGTAACAGTACCCTACAATAGACATCTATTTTTTTCCCTAAGAAAATTAGAAGGTATAAAGATATGACTAAACATCATAAAATACAGTACAGAGAAAAGCTGTTCTCTGATTTATATTTTCTTATTATGATAATGATTTGTATTCATCACTTAGGGTGAATTAAATCCACCATAACAAGTGTTATAAACCTTCCTATACTAAAGATGAACCAAAACCTGTTAAAAAAATGTTTCTGGATAATTACTCTTGATAATGAAAATGATATTTCAGAATGTGATTCTTATGTTGTCTTAATATTACTGCTGATGCAATTTACAGAAGAATAAATTATCAAGAAAAGTTATATTCTGCTCAGTGCAAGAGAAACCTCCAGTCTTAACCTAGCACTTTTAGTCTCTTTCCAGTCTTGCATAAATGAAGTGCTCCTTGGTGATCCTTTAATTCTGATGTTACACCTCAGTTGCATTTGTCTAACAGGTACCGCCCAAAAATACCCCTGAAAAACACCCTTCCATTTCAGAGGAAAAGGAGAAGGCTGCTAAGAAAAAGCCTTATGTATTTGGAAAGAATAGCTAGAAAGAGTCAGAAGTGAAAATGAAGTTTTTAGTTGTATGATATTGACTGGATGATGTTTTGTAACTCTGAGCTTTCAGGTACTGCTGGAAATTTTATTTGCCCTCTGTTGAGTTCTTCATTTAGAATTGAAGACAACCAGATTCAGACAGGTGTAAAGAGTAGCCTACACACCCCTGTGCTCCAAACAACATCAATTTCTGAATTAAGAGCCATGTGGCTCAACCAAAGCAAAAAATGTTATTTGTGCCAGAAATATTTACTGTGAAATGTGGCCATTTTCACTAGAGATATAGTCATAAAATAACTGAAATGTCATGGCAAGTAGGTGGGTGTAGAGTATGATTCTGGGTTTTGGAATACATACCCGTAATGAAAGTTAAGTGGTGTTTCCAAAAGAAAGAAAATGCTATGTGAAAAAAAAAATAGCTGAAGTAAATAACAATCTCTGGGAAATAGTAAGGGATGAGAAAGAACTGTATGAAATAAAAATGTAACAGAAAAGAGGAAATCACAGGAGAAAAATATTATGAAGGACATCAAAAGGACGAAGTTAAACAGCTTTCTGTGTGTCGTGGTTTAACCCAAGCTGGCAACTGAGCACCACGCAGCCGCTCGCTCACTCCCCCTCAGAGGGGTGGGGGAGAGAATCAGAAGAGTAAAAGTGAGAAAATTTGTGGGCTGAGATAAAGACAGTTTAATAGGGAAAGCAAAAGCCGTGCGCACAAGCAAAGCAAAACAAGGAATTCATTCACTACTTCCCCTCGGCAGGCAGGTGTTCAGCCATCTCCAGGAAAGCCGGGCTCCATCACGCGTAACGGTTACTTGGGAGGAACGCCATCATGCCAAATGTTCCCCCCTCCTTCTTCTTCGCCCAGCCTTATATGCTGAGCATGACATCATATGGTATGGAATAGCCCATTGGCCAGCTGGGCCAGCCATCCCGGCCATGCTCCCTCCCAGCCCCCTGCGCACCTGGCAGGGCACGGGAAAATGAAAAGTCTTTGACTAGTGTAAACATTACCTAGCAACAACTAAAACTCCAGTGTGTTATCAACATTATTCTCACACTACATCCAAAACACAGCACTATACCAGTTAATAAGAAGAAAATTAACTCCATCCCAGCTGAAACCAGGACACTGTGCGATGTTTGAAGGATTCATAGAAACAAATTTGAAAGATAGAATAGAATCAAATACAAGAAGAATAAACAATAATATCTGTCGTTTTGGAAGCTGTTTCAAAGTCTGTTCTACTTAATTACTGAAAGATAGGATCATTTATAAAAGAAAGCACCTTTCAATCATGAATTCCAAAAACTGATTCGATACATTTTGGAAAAAAATTACTGGTAGTGAGTGATACGATG
This sequence comes from Pelecanoides urinatrix, assembly GCA_013400755.1. Taxonomy (NCBI): domain Eukaryota; kingdom Metazoa; phylum Chordata; class Aves; order Procellariiformes; family Procellariidae; genus Pelecanoides; species Pelecanoides urinatrix. Next base: position 119,897 of record VZTQ01007401.1, on the reverse strand, counting down.
TTTTGAAAGTTTTATCAAATCTGGCAAGATTCCAGAAAAAGTAGACAAGGAATATGTGATGGGAAAATATCACTGAATCCAATGTCTTAAATGAGGACTGCAGTTAGGAGGTATTTTCGTAGAGTCCCTTCAACAAAGCACTTAAGTATGTCAGTGTGGATGCTTTTTTCTTTGGCTTTTCTCAAGTTGTAAGTCCATTATGATAAGTGTTGGTTGAGAAATGCTATCTAGTCTGGTTACTGATCCTCAAGGAAATTGACCTACTCTGGAAGTAATTGAACTAGCTTTATGTCATATGAGTACCTGAAGGCTTTAACTAATTCACTAGTTTCAGATTTCACTAATGCTATATATTTTTTAAGGTTACTTAACCTTAAAATATTTTACTAACAATATTTTTTTGTTTTTATACAATATCCATCAGCAATGTTCTATTGCAATACTAATTAAGGCAGCTGTAACATTTTGAATATCAAGTTTTAAAATTTATCTCCAAGGATTTCAAGTATTCTGCACAAAATGTAACTGGTTTTTAAAATTTGCATGACTAGTTCCAGCCTGATGTAAAAAAAAAAACAACAAAACCAAACTAATTTCAAATTGTGGACAATGGTAAATCATGTTATTTCTGAAGCACATTCAGATAGCTACTTCCTGCCTCCACTGAAGTGTCTTTGTGTATTGTAGTCTTATCTGCTGCCATTAGTGCTAAAAAATATTTTTTATTTCCTGCAAAATCCATGTGGTAAGAAGTGGGTGAGAAGCTTATTCTATTGTGAACAGAATTAGTATGTCCAATTTGCATATGCTGTTCCTGAAGTAGCCAGCTATTCCTGCCAAATCAGCTTAACAAAAGCAATTGGTTTACCTAGACATGTTGAAGAGATTGTCTGATTTGGCTGAGATTGGGTACAGGTCAAAAATAGCCTATACCTGATTAGCTGGTCGTTAGCAGCAGCAGTATCTTTAAAGAACAAGGCTAAGTAAACAAAATAGGGAGTTGAAATTTAAGTTTGATAACAGAACAAGCGGGAAATGAATTACAGAAATCTCAAAGTTCAGTGAGGTTTTGCTCCAAAATAGCCACAGCTGAAATGTAATTGCTAAAATATGCCATCCAGTTCACCTAATTAGGTAAATTGAAAATGAGTCTGATTAATCCTGGAAAGAAATTTCACAGCTTTTAGGGTTAACTTTGGAAAAGTATTTGTGCTGCATGGTTTAGCTCAACAGTAATAAGTATTAGTCTGTTTGCATTGTCTCCATACCTTGGGAATTCTAGAAACCAGAATTAGCCATTTTTGTTCTTACATGGCAAGTATAACACTATACACCAACAGAGAATAAATGAGCAATGTACAGAGTAGTTCTCAAGAATCAAGAATGATCCTGCAATGCCAAGCCAGATATGATTAAGAGGAAAACACAGACTTAATGTGTCCAGTGGAATTGGTAACTTCAGTGAGAGCTGGCACATGTTCAACACACCAGTTTTGTGGATGCTCATTTTGTTGCTTATAAAAGAAAACAAGGATCTCCTTGAACATATTCTTCCCCATGGAAAGATGGATTTGGGATCTAGGTTTTCTCAGTAGCCTTTCTGTAAAAGAAGCAGAAGTAGGGACCTGTTTCCCACTGCAGTATGTGTTGTTAATTTCCTGTCCATGGCTTAATATTTCCCTATTTTATCGTGCAAAGTTTTAATCTTGTGTAACTCTGCCCTGCAGTGTTCTGCAGATACTGCTCTCTTTCCCAAGGGGACTGGAGTTCTTTCTTCTTGTCAAAGGATGAAAGGTGTAGTAACAACTGTGTTTTAAAAACAGTGTTTAAAACCCATAAGACTTTTTGGAGAGCTGAGTAATACACATGAAAACATTATGGTTCGTAGCTTTAGTCCTGGAAATCAACACTCATACAGAATAACAACATCAGTTCATGAAGTGATTATGTGTTTAACCTCACATCCTATAGAGCTGTTTAACTTCACATCCTCTAGAGCTCAAATAAATTGCTTTTGCATCTGACATTAAAAAATTAGGTCAATTTAAAAAAAAAAAAAAGAGAGAGAGAGACTGGAACTGTTTAGAATATTTCATTAGCTGAAATTTCAAGGACTTTTAAGAAGATGAAAATCAATTAGCTAAATTAAAATTTGGCTTTTTTTGTACAGTCAAAAGAGTTAATATCTTGGCAATAGTTTCAAGTTTTCATGAAACTTTACCAATCACTGTTTGTTAAGATATACGTAAATATGTATGTGTGTATGTATCCTATCTAAGAGACAGCTTCTGGAATAGCACACTAAACTTGGAAAAAATATATTTTCTGCCTCTTGAAAAGGTAAGATATTGGCAATAGTTACCCTAAAATTTAAAATAAATATTTTCCAAAAAGCTACCTGGCAAAAATTTTCACATTATGTCTTCATAATATTCATTTTACTGCTGTAAGTGTGGCTTTCTTATGGACCTGAACACAAACTTCAATTGTACACTAAGGAGTTGCAGTGCTACAGGTTGATAAGGCACCGTGGGTTTATGTGAACTGAATCCAGGCAACTGCCTGGACTGACCTGCTATGAATGATAATAAGTAGAGAATTTGAACCAGAGAAGTATTTTTTCTTAAATATATATTTGAAATGAAGCTAAGTTCTGACTACTCATAACTTTCACTTATTAAAAGAAAATTATGTTTGGCTAATAATAAGAAAAAGTTATTGCACAATACTTGTATTAAATTATATATTTCATAAAAAATAAATTCATGACAGTATTTGTAAACATCTTCTTCCTTCTAAAACTGCATTTTTCTTTAAGTTTCTTTTAAAATTAACTAACCTGATAATTTGTATTCACAGCTGGCATAATTTATTCTTCTGGTTCTAGGAAGTTTTTTAATAATCATAGGACAATACTCCACATGGAGAAATAATGAAATGGCTCTTATTTGCTATGCAGCTCTTTTGTTTCATGTGCACTCCTAGTACACACCAGTTAAGGAATTGTTACTGACACTGGCCCGTACTTTTGGTTCTGACACAAGGAACATTGAAGTCTCTGAAAATAAACTAACTACATTTGGTCTTTGCTCCTAGCAACTTGGAGATGTCCTTTCACTGAAGACATCTTAGGGAAAGAGGATCAAACAAAGATGACAGTGAAAATTGGAACAAAATAAATGTTCACTTAAAAATATTGGAATATTCCCCCTTGAGGTGCAGCAGATGCAATCATTCATATACACTAATTTGTATATTGATGTAGAGTTGCTGATTGCCCAGTGGAAATGAGAAAATAATTAGTCATCTAAAGAGATTTTATATTTATTTACAATACCAGTAAAGTATGATCACAGTAATAATTTACATGCAATGGAGAATTAATTAATTAATGGAGAATTTTGTACTGAAATATAGAATAACAGTATATTTATTATCTGAGAAATTGAGAAAAAAACCCTACCCTTCTTTTCATAGATTTTAAGGGTTGGGTTTGTGGTTGGAGTTTTTTAATTCTCTTAAATTAGCTCCTGCTATATTATTAAAGTAATGATAGCCAACACAATCTGAAAATATTTAGGAACCGAAGATAGAGTGGTTTGCTAATGGAAAAAGGCATTTTCCTCTTAGTCTCAAATTAACTAGAATTTCATTTCTCTTGCTTTTAAATGTATTCAAGCATGAGGCAAACTAACCATGATACATCTTTGGGTTGGAAAAATAGGCATAGGAATAAATAGGTGACAGCTATTCATAATAATTAAGCTAACTTTACAAAAGAAATAGGAGAGAAGCCTCATGTAACTACTGCTAGAACAAACAGTTTCAGGTACACCACAGAATGATAGAAGTGGCAAGATATTAAACAGATGTATTGTCTTCCAGGTGCAAGGTTTATAGAAGAGAAGATTATTTCCAATCTCATTTCAGTGGTAATTGAACTATTCCCAGTGAAAGATAAATTTTCACTAAATTGCACCATGGCATTTTCATGGCTTTGGCATGGCTTAATACCGTGTGAATTAAGTGCCTGAAATATTCCATTCCTTTCAGTACAGGGAGGTGTACATGGAATTCTGAAAGCTTCGAAGTTAAATTTAAATTATGTATAAGCCAAAAAAGTACTTATCCCCTTTCAAAGCAAAAAATCTCAAACACATAAAAGAAAACAAAAAAATCACAAACCTGTTCCTGCCCCCTTTTAGATAACTTAAAATTGAATTCTTTCTCAGTCTGTCTAATTGTTATAAAACTCATCTTTTTTTTCTATAGTTCACACATCAGATTGGAGAAATTGGCCTGTGCCTCCCAGTGTTCACTTTTTACTGAATGCTACAATTTCTTCTGTGATTTCATTCTGTTATGAACTGTACATTACTGTAACAAACCAAGACGCTTCTTTTCTTTTCCAATATACTAACCTGTTGCAGAATTAATAACTAGTAATTACTTTATTGCACTTTTTTTCTTTCCCAGAAATTATATCAGATACTTAAAAAGTTTCTCCTTATTTCAAGAAAAGGGACTTTAAAGGATTGTGATATATTTTGAATTGCAAATTGTGACTTGTGATTCTGAATAAAAACTCCCCAGTGGCAGCAGCTGAGAAGGATTTTTTGTTTCCCCTCTTTTTTTGCAGCAAGTTAAGGTTCTTTCTCAAGTAAACTTCATTTAGACCATGTTCTAGACATTTAGACCACCGCTTTATTGTGTTTTGCATTAAGCCCTAAAAAACTACCATGAATTGACTGTTACCACTGTACCAACCTGTTCCACCTGCACTGCAGACCAGGATTGCCTGGGCCCTAGCTCGCCCCAGTGGCTGGTTGGCTAGCACTGCCACAGTGAGACTGAAGGTTTTGGGGTGAGACTGGAGCCATGGAGCAGCACCAGGAGCCCTGGACCCGCAGAGATGGGCAAGTGCCTTGTTGCCAGCAGAGCAGTACGCAGCCCCTGGCAGTGCATGTGTCAGCCTGCTCTGAGCCACTTTGCCTGGTGATGGCAAGGAGAGGACTTTGCCAGATGCGTAGCCCCTATACTCTTCAGCCTCCTGCTTGGTGACTACAGGTAAGGACCAGATTTTGCTTGTAATACTTGCGTTTCCACCTGCAAGTCAGGGAAAGAAACACACTATTTCTGAGTTTATCCTTTACTAAAAGTTCAACATACAGGTGACACTTAATCTGCCTCAGTCCCTCCTTTTGCTGAGCTGTGAGGCTGCAAAATGAACCTTTACAACAGAAAGTTCACATGATACAAACAGTAGGTGCATCTGTGAGTTGAGAAATATGTGATATCACATTCCTTTTTTTATCTTTTTTCTCTTTTTGGTTAAATTCAAGATAAGGCATTTCTGATAATTTTTCAGGATTCTGCTTGTAAATCTGCCTCTGTGTTTNCTAATATTCCCTTGTCTCAATACTTCTTTTAAACAAAAGCTCAGTTTGACCCAATACGCAACTTGATTTTATGTGTCTGTAACAAAGGGGGAATTATGAAAATGAGGATTTNGGGGGACAATTTACTGCGGTCCTTTGTTATGCCACAGTTAGTAGTGAGTTTAACTGCTGAACAGCCACAAAATTCTTGTAACATTTTTGCTCATACTGACTTGCGGAAAACGGACTCCACAATCTGTAAGATTTTAAAGTAGGTATGTTTATTCAGCGCTGGGCGGCACGGGGGGTAGTCCCACCAAAATCGTGCGCGCCTCAAACACGGCACTCATCAGGAATTTATGNCAGCAATAATAGCAAATGGGAACAACAACAATAACAGAATATACAAAACAGATGATGCACAATGCAACTGCTCGCCAACCGCATGTCCCGAACCCGGGGGACCCACCTGGTTTTTATACTGAGCATGATGTCACATGGTATAGAATACCCCATTGGCCAGCTGGGTGCTCCCCCCGCCCTGGTGGGCAACAGCCAAAGCGTCAATGAGCCATTAACGCTCCTTTCATACCAAACCCAAACACAGCACAGCACATCCCCAAGCTATGGGGAGGTAAGTTAACCCTGTCCCAGCCGGAACCAGGACACACTTGATGTTTTTTCTTAAAGCCAGAGATCATAGCAGTGGTTCTGTGCTTCCCCAGAATTTGAAGTCTTGGGGTACAAACCAATGGTTGTGTGACATTATTATTTTCCCTCCCTTTGACCAAAGAGGTTTAAATCCACATTATCTACTGCCCAGGAATATGCATAGTTCACCATAATGAAATGTGGACAGATTTTAGGTGCTCCAGCTGCTCCTTTTCTGTGTTTTTTTTGTTTGTTTGTTTGTTTGTTTTTGTCGAAATACACAGCAACCAGTTCACAGATATATAGGTTTTATGCCTGGGTGTTCTACCAACAAGGCAACAAAATAATAAGAATAATTTGTCCCTAGCAACACTTAAATCAGAAAAGTGCAGAAGCATTAATTTACCCAATTCTTTGCTTTTTATTCTTTGATTTTGTGTAAGATGCCCAAAATGAGTTAAAATGCTCTGTTTCAGATCTGATAAATGTCTTGTCTGAGCTAAAATGAAGGTTTTCTTCCTTGTTCAGTTTGAGCAAAACTTAGGGGTTTTGCCTGCTTGTTTTGCCACCAGACTGAAGAATGAATTGTTGCAAAGACTATGTGGGAGTATTCCAACTTCTTTTATTTAGTGCACTGGGAGGGAAGGAGAAAGTAATTATTTTTTTGTAGTTAAGACATGATTTCTTAATTTCTTAAGCTGTTAAGCCTTAAATTTGTATTTCATGTCAGTGCTTTCAGAGTATCCATTAATTTTGGATGTGTTAACATGTTATTGCATAACCAGAAACTCAGTACTTTCCAAAATCTTAATGATTTTCTTGACCTATACACTAATAATAGATAAGAAATTCTGAGAGACAGTGCTTTGTGCTATGAAGGGCCAAGTATTTTGCAATTATTGAACAGCAGTTGCTCTAAAATGTTCTGAACCTCCTCTTATTAAAAAAGAAGCTCCCTTGGAAGTCATAACATGATAATTCCATAACATAGTGGTTAAAATAAAACCCCAGTTCTAGGATTGTCTCTCCCTCACAATGACAAATCAAATTGTGATTCTCAGTACTGTAAGATTGATCTGATTCCTTAGGTCATACTTGCTCCCTTGCTGCTCCTATAATTTCTCAAAGCCAAGCATGATCTAATAATGTTTAACTCTTTGTCCTTGAATCCAGGTGCTAGTTATAATTTCACTGTACGTTTCAATACAACCATCCCTCAGCTGGTTCATGAACTTGAAACAGTCTGGTAGCAGGTTCTGGTAAATAACTTCTCTAAGAGGGATAATTTCTTTATTTTCAAAAGGACATATTATCTCTGAGAGTTTCTATTTAATGTACAGATTGTCTTCTGCCGCCTCCATGGTTACACTGATTGTAAGGATGTTGATAGAGAAAATGGAATTAGTACTGAAAAGTGCAACACTTTTCCACCAAATTACAATATAGCTCAGCTTTGCAGATTTGACACTGTCATGAATCAGTAACATGCTAAAGAAAAGGTAGCAATTTTCACAGTAAAGGGCAGTTCCAAGCAAGTTTCCCTAATGATCTTTATAGGTTCTCTGACATCTAGTGTATCACTAAATATTGCAGAGAACAGATTACAAGTGAGGGGACAGAGTTCATTGAAAGGAACATGTTCAGGTTTGTCACTTAATGTTAACCTCAAAGATGTGCAAAAACCTGCCATGATACTGAGTGGTTAGGCATAAAATGGCAGAGGGAGCCTGAAGACAATTAATGCAAAGTAATGTTCACAGGAGAAAACATTTCAGCTGTACCTGGGAACACAGTGATGAGTTCCAAATTAGCTATCACCTCTCAGGAAAAAGATCTTGAAATCTTTGTAGATAAAGATGAAAATATGTCTATCTTCAGCACACAGTCAGCCCTGGTCCTTCGAAAAAAGGGTAAAATAGAACTAGAAAATATACAGGTACAGAAAGTTCTGTATACCAACAAAACTGATAGATTAAAAGTGCTATGTTTCAAAAAGAGCAAAGGGTATAAGATAATGATTTTTCCCAATTTCTCAAAATGCAAGATGTGGAAAATAACCATTGAAACAAGAAGTATATTTAGAATAAAGTAACAGAAATATTTTTCACACTATTTTCTTGCTCACTCTGTGAAAAAAATTTCCACATTTTTTTTCTAAAAGATAAAGGGTCTCTGAAAGTCTTAGTAGAGGTTTTTGAAGAAACCTACTCAACCATGGCTTTGAACATAGTAGTCTGCATTGAACAACCAGTTCATGAACTACTAAATGACAAAAGCTTTAAGACAGGTTGAGGGAGAATCACTGTGTCCTTGCTTTGTTCATCAGCTCCATCTCTATGCGTTGTATACTGCAAGGTCGTCATCTAGATGGACACCTGAATCTGACCCAGTTTGGCAGGTTTTATATGCTTGGACTTTATCCTAAACAGGATTTAAAAAAAGGAAAAAAAAAAAAAAAACCAAAAAAAACACAAACAAACAAAAGAAGGAGGTAAAGGGAGATACCCCCATCCACTATATCAAGCTCTACTGAAACCACAGGGGCTTGATCTTTATATACGAATGAACAATGTTGCACCTATCTGTAACAACAAGATTTGAAAGTATGGCACTGCTGAATATTCAGATACACATTAGTGAATAGCAATGATTGTCTTCCTGGAATACTTTCATTTTGATCTTTCTCAACTGAAAGAAGGTTCCAGTGAGCAGCAGGCTGTTCTCTACTTCAAATTCAGAAAAGTTTCAAAAAGAGAGAGGGAAGATTGCCTGGAGCCCTTTAAGCTTTAATGTTCAGATTCAGACCGTTTTGACTTAGGGGCTTTTGAAAGCTACTGCAGGCCATAGTTGAATTGCAAAACAAGTAAAACAGAAAACTGATGTACAATTATACATCTGCATTTATTGGATTTGAACTCAGCAGGGAACAAGTCCAGCTGAAGAGGCTGTAACAATCAGATGGCACATGAAATTTGGTTAGCTCTTCTTGGCAGAGGGTGAGGAATTACCTGTATGTCCAGACTGGAATGTCTTGGATTAATGCTGTTTCCAAAATTCCTCCTTCTCTATATATATCAGGAAAGTTTTAGAAATTATGTTCATGATTTACAGTCATGCTACCCTGTATGGATATTATTCACTTCTAAGTTGTCCTTGAAAAAAATTTAATCATCATTCTGCATATGTTTTTTGGATTAAACACTTTGTGCTAAGCATTGTGTACTAGTAATGTGTTGGCGTTTTTTTTGTGTGTGTTTTTTTGTTGTTGTTGTTGGGGGGGGAGGTGTTCCATTCTGAATTCATGTCTTTCTTTTCTATACTGGAGAAAGGTATTTCTGCTCTGTTGCTTCCTTGGGAGATTTCATCATGCAGAATAAATTATATGGACACCTCAAATTTGATTTGGTTTATGCCCTACATTGGCAGCTAATTCATGAATTAGGCTGCTTAAAATGGACTTAATCAAATAAACTACCCTCAGGACAAAATAGGGCTGTAACCTCTAAGTATGCAAAACAAAAAGTGCCTAGTGCATTCATCCGATAAACAGGCAACTAATCTGCAGCTAAGATTAGGAATTTTATAAAATCTATTTTAAAAAGTTTTAATTAAAATGGGTTCAATGAGCTGTGGCTTAAAATGATACTTCTCTTTTCTTTTTACAATATCATGGGATTATAGTATTGCATAAAAACATAGAATGTGCTGTGCAGACTTCAGAGCACACAGGTCACTGACAGATGGACACACATTAACTTTGAAACCAAAGAAAAAAATTAGGTGGATGTGTTACACTGACAGATTCCTAAACAAATTACATATCAGCTTTGTACAGTTTTACACACCAGGGACATACTGATTCAAAATATCAGGTCCTTTGAATAAAAGCAATAGGAAGTTAGTGCTCAACTGTGTGTGAGAACTATTATTTAGTGACTAAAGTTAATTCTGGATCTGTTACAGAATCTCATTTTGAGTTTATGGGATTCATATCTCCTTCCAGAGTCCCCTTTGTGATCAGTAAAATCAAAATATTAGTAAGCAATTGCCTCACAGGAATGTCATAAAAACTCATTGGCAACTGTTTATTCAAAGCTTTGAAGATATTGGGTCAGATTGTTTCTCTTTTCTCTCACTGTTTGCATTGTAACTCTTAGATTACCAATTATTATTTGGTAGAATCCAGTCACTGAGGCCAGAATTTTTAAATTTCCTCCTCCTTCCTGAAGTAGTTAAATCCTATTTTTTATATAACATCTTAAAGTAGCTGAGCAGGTAGAACATGGTGGGATAACTGAAATTTACTAAACTACTAGAGTCCTTGTCCTGGTTTCGGCTGGGATAGAGTTAAATTCCTTGCTAGTGCTGTGTTTTGGATTTAATATGAGAAGAATGTTGATAACACACTGATGTTTTCAGTTGTTGCTAAGTACCTTGTCAAGGACAGCTACCCTCTGCTAGACTGGGAGGGAGCACAGCCAGGACAGCTAGCCCAGCTGGCCAACGGGGTATTCCATACCATGTGACATCACGCTCAGTATATGAATGGTAGGCATGATCCAGGAAGTAGCGATCGCTACTTGGTTATCGGTCAGTGTGGGTGGTGAGCAATTGCAATGTGTATCACTCATTTTCTATATTCTATCATTATTATTATTATTTTCTCTTTTCTTGTCTATTAAACTGTCTTCATCTCAACCCATGAGTTTTTTCTCACTCTCACCCTTCCGATTCTCTCCCCGTCCCACTGGGGGAGTGAGCGAGCGGCTGCATGGTATTTGGCTGCCTGCCAGGTTCAACCACGACAGTCCTTTTTGGTGTCCAATGTGGGGCACAAAGGGTTGAGATAATGATAAATCTGACCAAAGCGTGTTAAGGCAAAATTGTTATAAGCATTCACTATATTGATTGGTCACAACGTTGATTTATTGGCTTTCAAAGTTGTGGGGCTAGCTCTCAATGTTGCAGTATGTAATACCTTGCTTGCAGTATATGTTCCTGGTTGTGCTGTTTATTGCTACTCAGAACTGGGCCAAGTTTATAATTTTGCTGCTGCTTTATGACGTGATAAAATCATTGGGTTCAAGTCTAATCTGGTATCTGTACTCAGCACTGCCGTCATCTCTGTACCTTGGGAACCACCTCTTAGAAACTATTAGTAATTACAGTTTCTTCTCTTCAGAGAATGAATTTAAGGGGGAGACAGGATGGGACACAGAGGATAGCTGTCCTTGACAAAGTGCTGACTTAGCAACAACTGAAAACATCAGTGTGTTATCAACATTCTTCTCATACTAAATCCAACACACAGCACTAGCAAGAAATTTAACGCTATCCCAGCTGAAACCAGTAGAGTCCTACATAAAACCTTTATTAACAGTTGAGTTTCTCCATTAAGAGAAAACGGCATCTGAAATTAATCACCAAAATGAAGATGATTTTTTACAATTTAAGGGAAATCATAGTACACCCATGATTACCCAGCCAGGTATATATTTAATAACTTTGAAAAAGAGTAAATATTCCAAAAGATTTTTCATTTATAATTTGTTGGTGTTCTGTCCATACTGGAAAAGACTGCAGCATAGTTATAAATCTGTTTTGAATATATTTGCTACAGCAAGTGACCTTTACGCAAACTTTTTCATGGCAGAATGTGCTGATGCATTTTTTCTCTTGCTACATTGCTAAATAGCCTTTTCAATCTGCCTTTGGTAACAAATAATTTTGGTTATTTCTGACAACTTTGAATCTTATTTTGAAACCAGAAAAACAGCTCATGTCTCCTGCCCAGCTGGCTTCATACTGTAGTCCAACTTTCCTTCAACCCCACTTACCCTAAAGGCCTAGGAAATATCAAAGAAATTCTACAGGGAATCAGAATGAAATATGTTCAAAGGATGAGACCTCAAACTTGTAGGTAGCAATCTATAAATCCCTTGATGTTTCCTTTGCCTTTTGTTTTACAGATGCCGGGGGACCTACATCTCTTTAGGGCGGTGTCCCGATCCAATACTGGGAGAGGTTTCGATGTGATCCCGAGAGCGAGATTAAGACACAAATGAGGTCAAATGCCGTATGTCTTAAACAAGTTCTATTATCAAAAGTAAAAGTTAGTAGTGATACTGTATGTTCTAAACAAATTCTATTATCAAAAGATAAAGTTAGTAGCGATAGGCTAGATTAGAATAAAGACAGAAATCAAGCAAGCATTCAGGATAGAGTTGCAAGAATAGTCATCGCCATGGATCCACGACATCTCAGAGTCCAAGTCTTTTAGTGCTTCAGTAGTGAGCGGTCGCTCCGGGGTCCACGGTGGGCGATGTCTCTGGGGTCCGCAGTGGTCGATTAACACGGGGGTCGTCTTGTCAGTCCCCTTTATTCCTGTTTGAGGGCTGCAGTTTCCCTGGCAACGGTACGTTGCCACATTCCTAGACAACACGGACTCTTGCTCAGAGCGCATCCCCTGCAAACCAGAGGCCTCAGTGGCCTTGCAGCTGCTTTTGTCTTTGAGGCAGATGTTTTATAGTTCTTAGGTAAGCAGACAAATGTTTTATAGTTCAGTTTCTCCCACTTTACAGCGGCTCTTCTTAGATAAGCAATCCTTGAGACAAATGCCAGGACTCACTGACAAATGTTTCAGTTCCTTACAGGCGGGGGTGGGGGGGAAGAAAAGGAGATCTAATTCTTCATAAAATAAAGTCTTCCTTTTCACATTAAATTTTATTTTCTTTTTAAATATATTGAGATATTGCCTCTGGAAACAACACAAAATTAATCCAGCTAAGCTGGTACAAGACAATCGTGTTGCTTATACTTTTACTGGAAAGAAATGAAACCAACTTTGGCAAGTGCTACTGAACCAATTCAAGCAAGATTGGATGTAATTTCTCACTTCATATTTGGAAACTAGTGAGGATGAAGTATATTCCTTCTTAAGAAAGTTTTCTAAAATGATCACCCAAAAAATTATTAAAATGGTAATGCAGAGCAATTCCAGTCTGATCAGAAGATCACTGTAGACTAGGTTCCCAGGTAGAATTGACCATAATTGCTTTAATTCAATAGAATTTTCATTATGTAGATCACGATCTTGCCTGTATTATTCTGCGTGATTTTCTTTCTGATCAACATATGGTGAAGGGAGAGATTAATTTATAGGCCTCAGTCCTCCCTCCCCAGTGGGCAGCAGGGACTTGTCCCTGTAACCAGGTTATCATGCTGACTTTGGATGAACACCATGGGCTGAATTAATGACCCTAAACTCAAGCCCAGGTGGTGGCAGCAGGGAAAGTTAGCCTGAGGTGTGTGCGGCTCCTACTGAGACAAACATTAATATGTGCAAGCCAGAGAGGGGTTTTGACCTGACACTGAAAATCCCTGCTCTACCCATCAGGATTGCTAGCAGGGGAGGCTGGTTGTTTGTTATGACTGATTGATGTATTAAAAATGGCAAAACATAGAAATCCTGCTCAGAAAGGGCTCCCTTTTCTACAGAGCATGGTTTACAAGGAGACCCAGGTAGAAACCTTGCTTTCAAAAGATCATCCTGGAGGTCATACAAAATGTGATAAGCTCTTGTAGGAAACAAATGAGAAAGGATTTAGCATTAGTGACAGCAATTTTTCTCATAAGTGCTCTGTTTGCAGCTTCTCCCTTTCAATAAGGGAAGGGCTTTACTAGTCAGTAATCCATGCTGGGCACCTGTTCTGTCATCATCTAGTGACAACATTCCCCTCTTCCCCTTTAATATCCATAAATAAATTAAAAATATACTAGACGTTGAGAGAGAAAGAATGGATTAATCCATCCTACTTGGATTTCATATATGACATACCATATACACTGAGAGAAAGAATGGATTAATCCGTATACTCAAATTCCTTCTGCAGAAGCAGCAGGGAAGCTTCATTTAACCTTTTTTTTTTCCCACAAAGACACTGATTTGCTCCTTCTTAACTCTTATCTACAGTTAGGCTATCAAGTTAAAGAAATATAAGATACTGCAAGAGAAAATATAAATCACCCACAATAAAAATAATTTTTAAAACTGCGTTATACACTACATTTGAATGTGATTAGGAATTTACCTTCTTTTGACTTCTGTATCTATCTTCTTTGATATGTCTCAGGAATAAAATCTGTAGCAGTCAGCAAAACTACAAAGGGAAAAAAATGACAAAAAGTTACACAGCTAAATGTACTGCTAGAAAGCAGACACTTTTGAAGCTGCCATGACTTTTGACAAGCCTTTAAGGTGTCGAAAAATGTAATTTCACTGTTGTGTGTGTGTGTATATGCACTGCCTAACTTGTAACACACTGGGACTTTTGTGAAGGGATATAGTTGCTTACTTAGCAAACTCTCTTTCCTTCAACAAATTATAATGCAACAGTGGGCTAATCGTAATGCTTGGGAGGGTGACTCTAGATCAGGCTGAACTGGCTTTTCCTCTGCAAGGTGCAGCTGTCAGCATGATTCCAACATTAGAGCAGTCTGACTTGTTGAAAATCATTTAGAAACAGTATGACTTCTTCTTATCTTTCAATATTTTAAAATAACCATAGGAGTTTTATTTTGCTTTTCCCTCCTCTTCCTCTCCCAGCCCCCTCCAAGGAGTAACCATCCAGGACATGTTTAAAGTACAGAAACAACATCCAATTGCAAGCCTTATGTGTTTGATTCAATTGGTGGAGTTTTGGCCCATGCAGAGTATTGCACATCTTTAACTTCTATATTGCATCTCAGATAGGCAGTTTAAGGTGACTTTGTCCAGTTTCCTTGTGCATTAAGGACAGGTGACATTAAAAAATTAGATTGCCTGCAGTTCTATCCTGTGTAGTCATTGACATGTGGCATGTTTCTACCAATAGCCTCTTCGATAGCTAACTCCTGGGAGTAATGTTTCAGTGCAAGAAAAATCAATACCAGTTCAGACTTCGGTATCTTCTTTGGACACAACAGCTTAAGACAAAACTTCCATAAATGACCTTTTCAGAGATGGCCTCAGTCAGTGACTCAAGATGTAGCACGAGAAATCATCAAACAGATGATCTTAAGGCTCCCAAACACTAACTGCTTTGCTCACAGGTAGCACAGTGTTGGAAATTGGATTTGGTCCATCCTTGGTATTAGTTCCTTTCAATTTCACTGTGTAAAATATTATTGATGCTACAAAGAAAGAGCTTTTGATAAATATACTAAAAAAGCCTAAATCAATAATCCTCTTGCAGAAAGATACCTGGAAAAATAGAATATAGAGAATCAATTGTCCCTTCGTGGTGTGAGATATCTGTTCTCCGACATTCAAAATATGACAAAATTACCGGCAGGAGCTGCTTCTGACACTTTAGCTGCCAGGTAACTCATACTCATCTGGAATGTTTCTATTGTTAATTTATTTGTGCATCTGCTGGAAAGGGTGCACGTAACCACACCACTGGTGGTTGGAAGAGAGGTGGCAAAACCTTACAGCATACCCTGGTCTGCATACCAAGGAGTGCATGTCATTCTGGGGAGCGCGACTGGAAGGACTACGTTCTTATTCACCCACCCTCTGAGTCCTTCCCTCTGTCTCTAGGTAAATAGGCTTCTGCAGAGAAAAATCCAGTGTTGGTTTTTCTGATAGAAAACTACAGCTTAGGCAGAGCTGCGTGAAGTGCTGTTCTCTGTGCATACCAACAAGCAACAAGGATAAAAATAGCAAAGTAAATTTTATTCACAAATTTTTAGAAATATCACTAGCAAAGTCATGAGGGCAGATAGCAACTCACAATTTTTGATGACAAATAGCCATCCAATAGCAATCTTTTTTATTTGGGGCATGGGGGAGTGGGAATGTTTGATTAGAGTGGGGATTTTGGGGTTTTGGGGGTTGAGGTTTTTTAAATATAAAAATGATACAGACAAACTAGCAGGACCATAAGGTTGATCATTTGTGTTCTTTCTCAGTGTTTATTTCTGGCACCCCAAAAGTCATGCATATGTGTGCAGGTATGTGTATGTCTCCTTCAGAATAACTGTCTTTTGTTTGTTTGTGTCTTCCATAAAACAGTTGGCAGGTTAATAAGAGAAATTCAGAAGATCAATGAGCAGCAACCCTGAGATAACAAAACACTATTCTAATACTCGGGTGTGGTTGTGAAAATATTACTTGATGATAAAGCAGAAGGAAGATGAAGTGCCAGTTCTCAGAAGCATTGTCATAATATGAAGTTGAGATGTTTTTCTAAATGCTAAGATGTATTTCTTAAATTCCACTTTCAGTCCACTTTATTGGATGATGATTCACAATCTTATAAATTGGATACAGGTTCCAGATGAGTTGTTCTCATTCTTTTAGAATCAAAAAAAAACTAATGGTTATTATTCAATTTTTATTTCAAAGTAGGGTCAAAGTAATATGCTTTTGTTTTGTTGCCCTGTTACATTAGGAATTATAAGTAAGCTGTGGAGTACATTTTAAAGCCATTGTTCTAGATGAAACTTTATTAAGATTCTTGTGAAAATATTTGTTCCTTTGTCTATGACTGCAAACTCATAGAAAAATATTAAAATATTTCCTTCATTATGATCTCAAGAGACCATAGGCATAATGCTGATTCATGTTCCAGTACACTTTGGTCAAGACTGTAATCTTCATGCAAGTATAGATACTTTCTGAGTAATGTGAAATACATTAAATAATAAACAAATGTATTTTTTAAGCATATAGAAGACTGGATGGACTTAAGAGTAAGTATTTATAGCCAGATAATTATCTTTTAAAACCCTAATAAAATCTGCTGTATTGAACAATGGTTTAAAAAGTACACAAAATACAGAAAACACATTTCATATAAGAAGAAAACTCACACAACTTCATTATTTTGTAATGTTGAATAAACCTGTATAGACAAAAGTATCAACAATTTTTAATGCATTTGTCAAACTTACTTTATTCTAAAAAAAATAAAATTAAAAAACCCAGCTCCTGGGGTTTGAAGTATAAACTGATCTTCATCTTTTGGTCAATGAATCCATGCACTAGGCTTATGCATGAAGCATCTTGCTTGAGGATTCTTCTATTTGTATGTGCTGACTGTGAAAGAGAAAAGCCATCACCAGTCTCATATGCGGCAAGTTCTGAATCAAACAGGCATCAGTATTTTCTTTCTGTTCTTGCCATAGAAAGCATAGATCATTCTATGCTTAAATGATTTGATAAAGATTGGCCCTTTGGCAATATGATGTGAAGAGATTACCTGGGATTTGCTTGGTAAGAGAAGATTGTCTAATGAGTAGGTTATTGAATGAATCACAGTAGCATTTAGTACTGATAATGGATTTAAATCCTGAGTTACTCAGATAAAGCAGAGAATCCCACTGCCATCTCAACCAAATTTGTATGTGAGTTTAATATTCTGGTATTTAATATTCTGATATTCTGATAGGATGTGGTTTGATTTACTTCAGTGCAGAAAAAAGTAGTTGCTAAGACCAATTAAAAGGTCCTAATATTTCATTGTTATAAAATTGGCTATGAGATAGCTGTTACAACAAAAGATAATGTCTTTTCTTCCTCAAAGCTCCATTCACAAATGGTAGTTTATACAGAGATATTTTGGAAGATATAAAAGATGCTACGCTTAATCTTAAATTATTTATTAATTAATTTCTGTTGTTGCCTTTAAAATAGTATGCATAAGCAAGAGCTATAAGACTATGATCTGACGGGCTTTAGTGTCAGGTCCTGCTCTGATAAAAACACAAACCTAAGGGCACATTGAATATTCTGCATTGAGGCTCTCTGTAAGCCACTCAAAGCAGTAGTTTGAAGGTCACAAGTACACTGCATGAAGAATTAACCTACATTCATAGGTATAAGTGACAGTTGTTCCTGACCTCCCTTAAATATAAACACAGGTGGCTTATATCAGAAATAGAAAGAAAAATCATGTTTTCCTTTTTATTTCCGATTTCTTCTTTTGCAATGTTTATACCTATTTGAGTCAGTGTTTGTGCCACCTTCTGTAATTTTGTGTATGGCTGCACACAAAGTAGTCCTTTTCTTGAGATATTTAAGAGAGCACAAAATCTGTGTTGATGGTATACCTTAACCTGCAGAATATATATAGAAGCCTGCTGAAATAACTGGCACTATATCCTTACTTTTAACGTTGGTTTGTTGCGTTCTTCTATGATAGGTAGTTAATGAACTAAGGCCCAATGCCAGACCATATTGAAAACTAGCAGTCACTGTCTTGAGGCTTATGAAAAAAACAAATTAAAATATGAGGGCTGGGATTTTATTTTCTCTTATTTCTATCAATAATAGGGGTCCTTTTTTAAAAAAAAAACAAAAAACAAAAAACAAAACAATAACAAAAGTCATTTTCCAGTGTTAGTTCATTTATTTGGTTTACAGATAGATAGAAAGCATCTTTCTGTAAGTTTATTTGCCAATTATTCTGGAGCACGGCCAAAGACAAAATAAGCCTGAGCCTCAGTGATAGACAGCATTATCTAGTTACACCAATAACAGGAAAATACTCCATCTCTGTAAAATTTCCTCCCACAGCAACACTTCCTTTTCCATGTATTCTGTCAGGCAGTGTCCTGAAGGTAAACAGATTTAATCTGTTTAGGACTGAAGAAAGAGGAGGAAGCCTGTCTTTTGAGAGAGAATTCAGGTAGGCATCAGAAATTGCCCAGTAAGAGCAATGGGGTCAAAACAGCATCATCACAGGGACTCTCTCAGAAACCTCTTTGCCAGCAGACCTTTCTCCTTTCAGCTGCTGGAATTAATGGAGGTATTTGAGAAGTCATTTCCCAATGATCCCATTTAACGCAGGCAGAGAATCATGCTGCACCTTTTGTAAATTTGCAGATGGTTTTTTTGTTTGCTTTTTTTTTTTTTTTTTACTGTAGTAGGTGAAAGTTGAAGATGCAAAAGCCTAGGGCTTATTTTAAAATCTGGAGCACTCAACATTGTCCCAGCTCTACTGTCATGAAGATTTAACTCTCGCATGAGTGGGAGTGCAGATAGTACAGTGATCGTTTCATGAACAGTCTCACTCATGACATTCCTTTGTAATGACACAGTATACTCCTTTCTAATAAAGATTTTTGAACAGCTTAAAAACTGTGGACATTTAGTATCTGAAAGACTTTTAACCATTCAAGTTTTGTATGCTTTTACAAGTAGACTTGCACCCATGAAAATGCTGAAACATGTTATAACCCATTTAGAGGATTCTGCTATTTCCCCCCCCCCACCTAGAATTTAACAAGGGCTAAAAGAAGGACAGTTTTAATACGTTTCTACATAATTATTCTTAAAATAATGTCTGGAACTGACTAGAGGATAATTTTCTTTCTATAGTTTTTAAACCCAAACTTATAGACTTATGTCATATTCTGCATGAACATACTTCCATAGTATGTTTCAAAGACAGTAAAAAAGAAATAGCAACATTATCACTTTCTGTTAAATTCTAGACTACTTTCTCATAAAATTAAAATTATGGCAACCAAATTAATTTTAAAAAAGCAGCTTTCTGAAGGATCACTAAAGTTAACCAAAGCCCTGAGGATGAAACACACCAAGCCATAAGGAATAGAAGTAGTCTCACATTAAGAAGACTGCCCTGGAGAAAAGATGAATTAGTCTGATACACTTTGAATTAGTCAGATTTGGGTGTTTGTTGAATTGGAAAAAATGTAGCAGATTGTATATTTGAGCATGCGGTATTCCCACTATGTGAGAACAAGTGTACATATTTTATGAAGGACTGTATTGGCCTTTACAACCTCAGAAGACACAGAAAAGGAAAGGTTGACAATTTTTTTGACCACCAGATAGGAGCTGCCTATGATGAGAGTGTTCTTGATTTTCAGTCCCCTTCCTGCACATTACATGTATTAGAGAGATATATCTGAAACACTGCTATGGGAAGGTTAACATTTACTTATTTAATATTGTGTGCTAAGAATAGCAGTTAATTGGTCCCCGAAGTATGAAGGATTAAAGTTCATTAAGTGGTAGTTCATGAGAGAGAAGCCACAAATAACTTTTTCCAAGATTTCCCTTTATGGGAGACATGTAAAGCAACTTAGCGCACAGATGGATTTGTGTCAGCTTGGAGTGATCTTAACATACATAATTTCTAGTTTAGTAGGTGTGAAATTAATAAAACAAAACAAATAGAAAGGAGAAAAATCCAAGGGTAGAAATTTCATCAGAGAGATTTAGGTTTGATATTAGAAAATAGTTTTCTAAGCACTGGAATAATCTGCCTAAAAAACCTGAGAATTCTCAATCAACCATTATGCATTGAGAGAGATTAGATAGCCCAACTCTCGTGAGCAGTCTGGGAGGAGAAACAGGTAAGATCACTTCTCAGCATGTTCCACGGCCCAATTTTCCATAATCCTGAGTCAAAGAACAGTAGCCCTACATCTCTTCTGTAGGTGCTTAACTTTCATTAGCCACAGATCTGGAAGAGGCCTTGTGGAGAACAAGTCTTCTATAGGGCAATGCATTCCTTAAAATATTATCATGGACCCAAGTTCTTTATTCAACACTAAATTACCTGATTGAGAAGAATTAAATTAAGTGACTTTAGAAGAGAAGAGAATGCAGATATGTAACACAGAAAAGATGAGGCATAATAAGGAAAGTAGAAAAGCAATAATGCTATCTTGTCTTTTTATACAGTGCTATCTAAGACACTCTGGTGGCAGAGATTGTTTCCTAATGTGTGTTTAAACAGTAAATCCTTCAGTGCTGGCAGTTTCAGTTTGGGTCCTAACCCAACCTTTTATTATATAACCTAATAACCAGCTTACAACCAGGTAAAATGTGGTACTTCAAGGAGCTTGAAATGTATGAACAAAGCCTGGAGACTAAATGAACTCCGATGAACTTCTTCCATGCTTTAGTTGTTGTAAAAGTAGAAAAAAAATCAAGACCATGCTATCCTACTACATGGCAGTTCATATTTGTTTAATGAGCAAGATATACTTCTAGTCTGGTTGAGAGGGGGTAGCTGTGTGGGGCTCAATTCCTTCATTGTAACTTGTCTTTTGTTCTGATTGACAAAAAATGCATCCATGTATTTTGTTACAGGTTTAGTATGGTAAAGTTTCCCTCTTTACCCACCAGAGTGCCTCATTTGTGAATATATGTTCTAATAAAGAAGAGTTGCCTGTTCTCTCTAGTTTAGTCTAGAAACTGTTTTCCTGGATCAGACATATTTCTCCCATTCCCTACTCAAATATCAAGTATTGTCAAAACAAGAGAACTACTTACATTTACTTCCAACTTCATATTCTTTAATGCTTCACTGTTTTACTTTTTGTGTCTTGCCTCTGGGGCCCTCTTTCTTTGTAAATAATAGAAATGAAGATTGCTACATGATTTTGAATAAATTGAAAGTTTCTAACTTTAGTTTCTTCCTCCAATTTGCTGGTGAGTGAAATAATGTTTCCATTAACTTCTTTTTTCCTAGATGTCTTGAAGTGCAGATTATGAAAAGGGTAGTCAAAGAATTGCATGAATACTTGTGTCTTTGTCAAAAAAAAAAAATTGTAAATGAACCAGAAGATGTAAAGAAGACGTATGAAGTATAGAATCATAAAATCATAGAATAGTTTGGGTTGGAAAGGACCCTTAAAGGTCATCTAGACCAACCCGCCGACAGTGAGCAGGGACATCTTCAACTAGATCAGGTTGCTCAGAGCCCCGTCCAACCTGACCTTGAATGTTTCCAGGGATGGGGCATCTACCACCTCTCTGGGCAACCTGTTCCAGTGTTTCACCACCCTCATCATAAAATATTTCTTCCTTATATCTAGTCTAAATCTACCCTCTTTTCATTTAAAACCATTCCTCCTTGTCCTGTCACNTCCACCCATCAAATGAATACCTCTCCAGTTTAGAGAGAAGGATGTTGTGGGGGACTGTGTCAAAGGCCTTACAGAGGTCCAGATAGACAACATCAGCAGCCCTTCCCATGTCCAGGGATGTAGTCACTCCATCATAGAATGCCACTAGGTTGGTCAGGCAGGACTTACTCTTGGTGAAGGCATGCTGGCTGCCTCGAATCACCTCCCTGTACTCCATGTGCCTTAGCATATCTTCCAGGAGGATGTGTTCCATGATCTTCCCAGGCACAGAGGTGAGACTGACTGGCCTGTAGTTCCCTGAGTCTTCCTTTTTTCCCTTTTTAAAAATGGGGGTTATGTTTCCCCTTTTCCAGTCAGCAGGAACTTCACCAGATTGCCACAACTTCTCAAACACAATGGATAGTGGCTTAGCAACTTCAGTTGCTAAGTAACACCAGTTACTTCAGGACCCGCAGATGGATCTCATCGGGTCCCATAGACTTGTGCACCTCCAGGTTCCTTAGGTGGTCTCGAATGTGAACTTCTCCTACAATGGGAGGCTCTACATTCTCCCAGTCCCTGCCTTTGCCGTCTGTGTCTTGGGCGGTGATGCTCAAGCACTCGCCGGTGAAGACCAAGGCAAAAAAGTCATTGAGTACCTCAGCCTTCTCCGTATCCTGGGTAACCAGGTCTCCTGTCTCATTCCGGAGAGGGCCCCCATTTTCCCTAGTCTTCCTTTTATCCTGGAGGTGCCCATGGAGGCTTTTCTTGTTGCCCTTGACATCCCTGGCCAGATTTAATTCTACCTGGGCTTCAGCTTTCCTAACCTGATCCCTGGCCGCTTGGACAATTTCTCTGTATTTCTCCCAGGCTAACTCTCCTTGCATGCACCCTCTGTAGGCTTCCTTTTTGTGTTTGAGTGTGTCCAGGAGCTCCTTGTGCATCCATGCAGGCCTCCTGGCATTTTTACCTGACTTCTTCTTTGTTGGGATGCAATGCTCCTGAGCTTGGAGGAGGCGGTCCTTGAATATTAAGCAGCTATCTTGGGTCCCTCTTCCCTCCAGGGCTTTGTCCCATGGCACTCTACCAAGCAGATCCCTGCAGAGGCCAAAGTCAGCTCTCCTGAAGTCCAGGGTAGTGAGCTTACTGTGCGCCCTCCTCGGTGCCCTAAGGATCTTGAACTCCACCATTTCATGGTCACTGCAGCCAAGGCTGCCCTTGACCTTCACATTCTCCACCAGCCCCCTCCTTGTTGGTGGGAACAAGGTCCAGCATAGCACCTCTCCTTATTGGCTCCTCTACCACTTGGAGAAGGATATTATCATTGATGCATTCCAGGAACCTCTTGGACTGCTTACGCCCTGGGTGATATCGGGGTGGTTGAAGTCCCCCATGAGGACCAGGGCTTGTGAACGTGAGGCTGCTCCGATCTGTCTATAGAGGGCCCCATCTGCCTAGCCTTCCTGGTCAGGTTGTATGTAGCAGACCCCCACTGTAATGTCACCTGTCCCTGCCCTCCCTTTGATCCTGACCCATAAGCTCTTGGTCAGCTCCTCACCCATCCCCAGGAGGAGCTCCATGCACTTACAGCTGGTCATTGACATAGAGGGCCACACCATCTCCCCGTCTCCCCTGCCTGTCCTTCCTAAAGAGTCTGTATCCTTCCGTCCCAACACTCTAGTCATAGGAGCCATCCCACCACGTCACCGTGATGCCAATAAGATCGTAGCCCTGCAGGCACGCTCACGTCTTTAACTCCTCTTGTTTAACTCCCCATGCAATGTGTGTTTGCATGGAGGCATTTAAGTTGGGCCCCCGATGAAGCTGTCTTATTGGCTGGAGTTCCTTTGTGCCGCTCTTCAGATGCTCTCCTGCTGACCTGTGCTCCTTCTCCAGGCTCTGGGCATCTGCTGGCCCTGGCATCACACTGGTAGGAGTGGGATGGATTGAGGTTCCCCTCCTCCGGCAAGAGTAGAGGGAAAATTGCTGCCAAGGCAGTAGTAACAGGTAGCATATTATTGAAGTATTAATGGATGACAGGTTAAGATATACCTGAACAGCAGCTTTACTATCATTCCAGGCAACAGTAAAACCTTCACTTTTCCACATTCTTCCAACTCACTCTCTTTGTTGACGTTTGTCATGTGTTCTGGTTCACACAAGTTGCACTAGTAAAATTCAAAGTGATTAAGATTCCTTCTTTTCTCACTGAAAGGCTTTGTTTGTGTTTGTGTGAAAACACATGCTAATAAACAGACATGTCTACTTGCTCTCCTTAGCGTAATAAATGTATTTCTGTGCTAACCCTGCTCCACCTCTTTAGAACAGATTTTTTTTTTTTACTAGCTAGTACTCTAAGGTTGAAAATGCTTTTTGCTGGTGTAGTCTATTATCATTCTGCAAAATAGAATAAGTGATCCGACTTTATTTTGGTGATGTAAAATGCAGTTAGAGCAGGAAACTGACAGCTTTTTGAAAAAACTTCTCTAAATCAGGACCAACACAAAAGGTAGTTCCTCAGCCTTTGTTTGAAGTTATCAACTTCATGTGTTTAAAGAGACACCCAGGCAGCAAGAAACTCCTGCTCAGTGCAGCAGGAGACAGTATGTTTTGGACTGAGTGACACAATTTCCAGTAAAAATTTCAGATTGACCATTACAGAAAGTCTTATGTTGCATCATAAAATTAATGTTTCAAATGTAGCATCTGTACAAGCATTTCTGTCATCCATTATTAATATTCTCCCAGGTTGAGAAGGTAGCACAGCTTGGCCATTCAATCTTTCCCTCACACACTAATACTTTCAGCCTGGGTGAAAATTCACACCAATGATGAAGATGGCCTTGGTGCTGTTCGAGACACTGTCAAGCAGAAATAGACTAAGATGACAGGTTATTTAATATAGTGTCCTGGTTAGCTATCTGATATATGCATTGTTGATATGATTACTGTATGTCCTTTGTAGGTTAGAAGCGCTTGAGACAACTCTTGAGACATAAAACTTGGGTTTGTAATAGTTTGCATTTTATGTAACTGCTCACACATAAAAATAAGAGCAAAGAAAATGTAAAATGCTGCCTGAGTCGGCAGCACTTTACACCTTCTCTACCTTATTTATGGCTTGATTCTTTCCTTCCTTGTTGTATAATATTTTTGTACTCATTTTTCATTCATGTAATGGAAGAGAATAAGTGCTTTGGATGACCCCAATTTTACTTGACAAGAAAGGAACCTTTCTTCCATTTTCAAACACCTTGAGAGAAAAGAGCAAAATAACAAGATGAGACTTGGGTTAAACTCTCCGGTTTGGAACAATCCAGTTTATCCAGCCATTTAATTTAGCCAATAATTGCATGAGTACAGCACTCAAGGAAGATAGACACTCAGTTCCTTGCTATTTCCAGAGACCTGAACCTCCATTTTCTATTGCCTAGTAAAGCTAACTTCAAGTCTTTAAGTAATATTGTTGTGGGTTACTTTGTCTTCTCTGATAAATCTCTTTCAGTCTATTCACATGGGATAACAGAATATAACCAGTGACTAAGATTTTAAGCATTTATATAGTATGTAGGATATTTATATCCTTTCTCCTAATCCAGTAAGTAATTTCAGAATTCTTTTTAGAAAGAGGAGCAGAGAAGATTGAAAACAAGCTTCCTCAGTGTACCCTGGGGCACTCTTAAAAGTGAATTACATAGTTTCAAATATTTGTGCTACGTCGTCAAGGAAAGAAAGTGGTAAGTAAAGCCTTTTTTTAGGTCTGTGAACTTTGCGTATTTCCTGTTTCTGACAAAACTGTTGTATCCAGTCAGTTTTTCAAGCGTCTTCATCTCCTACAAAACCCCCATTTTTGAGACAACACGCTACCCATCCCTGTTTGTGCATTCATCCACCTGTTGCTATCAAATCTGAAAAAAAACCCCAAAACAACAACAAAACAACCCCTACCCCTCAAAAAAAACCACCCCACCACAACAACAATAATAAAAAACATAGGTTTACCTAGGAAAATGAAGTGTTCCTGGTTGAGATGTTATTCTGTACTCTTCAGATGAAGTCTGCCTCCCCAGATGAAGTCTCAGGTGAGCAGAATGTCAGAGAGGAAAAGTGATGCTGAATGCTGTGTTTTGAATAGGTCACAATGACGTGCCATATGTGTTAGGTGGACCAAGGAGAAAAGTTTAGGTCAAGAAGGAGGATAACAGGGGAGGAGATGTAAAAAAAGTATTTCACTCTATAGTAGAAAATCTATTTCACTCTATAGTAGGATCAGATGCACACATTATTCTCCCCATCCATTCCTTCCTTTCCAAACATCCTGATCCCCAAGGCAGGGCGAGGCAAGGCAAGGCAAAGCAAGGCAAGGCGAAGAAGGGTGTGTATCAGACAAAAGCATGACACACTTTAACCACTTTACCAAGTGGGCAGACTTCAGGGAATGCTTCAGTCAACGTCTATGTGATGCTAGGATGCCACCTGAGATTCTTTGTTAATATAGAGGTCAAAAGATAATTAATTCCTTCCCTCCTCCCATGCCTTGTTATCAAAGACATCACCTGAGCCAAAGCAATGAGAAGAGTGATCTATATTAGAGATCCTTTCTACAGTGATCCATGTCACTCCTATTTTTCAGGCAAAAGATAGATGCCAGCTTATGGAGTCAAGTTTATTGCAATTTTAAATACCTGTTTCTCATAAATCTACTGATAGTTTTCAAAATTTATAGTAAAGAAAATAATTTTGCAGATTTTTAGCCTTTATCCCATATGACAACCGTTAACATCATGCCTTAAATGTGTTTCAGAGCCACCTTTGCTGCCCTACTTCCTCTTCAAGCATAATAAAACAAACCAGTATAAATGTTACCTCTAAATCCAAGGGCATATTAACTACTATCTTCTCTTACTGGGCACATCTGATGACTGATACTGTTACAGTCAAAATCCTGTTATAGGCAAGAGGGAACTATCACACAGAACTAGGAATTTACTGTAAGTCTAATTAAAATATTTACAATCTAATCAAAACACAACAGTTATTATTAGTCCAGTTTGACAGTACTATCAGTTATAGTCCAAATTAATGAAGAAAAGCCTCATTAGCAATATCCTTAAAAGCATTATGAAAGAACACTTACCAGTCCCTTTCTCATTTCTCTTGCGTGATGCTCACCCTTCCAGTGTCCCTCTGGGTCCCAAGACTGATGGTTTCAGTCTTTCTCAGGAAGAAGGGGGGAAAGGTGCTGGTGGGCTTGGTGTAAGGAGTGGTGGTGTTTACAACAAATTATTGGCATCCTAACATCCTTATGAGGAGGAGTATGAAGACAGGATCTTCCTCTTCCTTAGACTTGAGTCACTTTTAAACCTTCTTTTAACACAACTCACTGTCTTTTGATCAGTTCCAAGTTGTCATTGCTATGAAGGACTGCTGTTTGTCACCCACAGATTCCCAACCTCTGTCGGACTGGTGCTGTACTGGGGATCACAGGGCAAAGTTAAAACAGGAGGGCCCATAGGCACTGCTCCTCTCAGCAGCTGCTAAACCAGGCTGAACACAGCTGGGGTCACAGCAAGCCCAGACAAGCCTTGAGACCCTGCGCTGCTGGGGCAGTGCAAAGACTGCAACTTGTTATTAGTCATGGCAAATCATATTTACTGGGCTATGTTGTGAGCTCTTGATCAAGTATCACTTGAGAGAGAATTGGCCAGCGGAAAGCACAACTGTGGCAAGTTCCTTGTAGTGAGACAGTCACTTCAGCACTTCTATAGGTGTGTCAGGAGAAGCATACAGAAGTAGTTGGGATTTGTACAGTTATTGAATATTTCGCTGTAGCTCCTCCTGTAAAGCTGACCGAAAATGTAGGTTAGCACTTTTGCTGCTGATGACTTTTTTGGTCCTTGGGTTTCTCTTGGTAGCACAATTTTTTCCTCTGTATTATGTCTAATAAGGTAGAACAAGAGACGTCTAAGACAGGGGTCACACTCTTCTGAGTTGCAACAGTTAATGTGAACTGTCAGCCTGCAGCTGTTAATGTTAGCACTGCTTTTGGCAGAACAAATCTTCAGCTAATGCATAGAGTATAAGGGTTTGAGAGATTTAGAGGACAGTCAGCAGAGAATTTAAATTTATTTTATTTTCTACTATGATTTTTTATCTTAAATGCCAGATTAATAAAGTCTTATAAAGCATTGCATGTTAGGTGAACATTGCATAGCTGTTATTCTTCCTTTGAAAATGAAGATTTTGGCTTCAAGAATTATTTGGAAAGTAATTTAAATTTCCCCAGTGAATAGTTAATATTATTTTATTTAAGCCTTCATGTTGGGTTTCTTTTTCTTTTTCTTTTTCTTTTTCTTTTTCTTTTTCTTTTTCTTTTTCTTTTTCTTTCTTTTTTAGAAAATATTTGGAGAGGCTTCCCAATGACAGCTGAGATTCCTGAAATTTGTAAAAACAGATGATGGATTTCTTTCCTGTTTCTAAAGTTGCCGGGTAGTATGTATTTGTCATGTTTTTCCTGAAATGTTTCTGCACCTTGGGACAATAGGACCAAAAGTTCAAAGAAACTCCTTGAAATTGTTAAGCAAAAGTGATTTATCACTGAAAGTCAGCATACATCAATAAATAAATAAAGAGAACCAGGGTGACACCTGAAGGCATCTGGGGTTGCAGGCCCCCACCTGGCTCACTGTCTTCCTTAGGAAGGGCAAAGAAGAAATAATAATGCCTGGCTGCTCCTGACTCCAGAGTCAGAACAGGAAAGTAAATAAGCTTTTACCCCTGAGTAAAGATGAGACAGGCTTTTTAGTGTAAGGTTATGGAAAATCTCAGACTGGTACCTCCTGGACCAGAAAACAACACTCCTTCACTTCTCTAACTGCCCCCTCTGTAAATGAAACAGTCTCCCCAAATGGTGTTTGTTTTTCACCTGTAGTAAACACTTTAGTCATATTTTGAGAGCTATAATAAAATGTCATAAGGCACTGTCATATTTTTCACAGAAATGAGAACATCCAGTTCACTATTCGTGAAATATTTTTTAAAATTGGACCACTATTTCTAGAAGGCAGGTGAAATGTCAGCAAAACATGACTAAGTATTTTACGAAAATTGGGTTTAAGTATTTGTGTTGGTGGGTCTTTTAGTACGTTGAATTTAGCTGTTAGCTTATATAAGTAAAACTTCTTTTTCAAGACATTGTTCAGGCTATATTTTTATAAATTGTAAAAAAGGGATGGCAATATGAAGCATTTTGAGCCCAATTGTAGTTTACACAGAACACAGCTAAAAGATGTGTCAACATCTTAAACAAATGGGAGAGAAGAATTACTTGAAAGGAAAAGCATTGCACCATAAAACAAGATATAAGCATGAACAGCTAATTACTGTAGATTCTAGAAAGCTAAAAATGATTCAGAGGAAGATGCATATAAGAGACTCAGAATTGCACAGGAGTCTACCAACAGCAGTGACATAAAAGGAATCAGCTGTACAAATTACGAGGATGTTTATAAACAGAAAATTAGTTGTAACACATAATAGTGAGTCTTCCATAGTGATTCTTACCCGTAATGTTTGCTTTATTCCCTCTGGGGTTTAAAGAAAATGTATAAAACTCATTCTCTGCATTTTTATACCCTAAGTTTTTGATCTGATTTTCTTTTCCCCATAAGCTTTTACACATAGATTGCTGAAAAAAATCCATATAGACTTCTTAAACTTCTATTTATTTTTGTTTTCTTCTCACCTAGACATAATTTTCTGCATTTTGTAGTACTGCCTTTGGTCCTGATTTTCCTTTCACAGGAAAATTCCTTTCCTTTCACAGGTTAACTTAATTTTTCCTTAGGGTATTTGATTCTGATTTACTGACTTAGCGAGAAATCTGCAAACCTTACAGAAGCATTTCATATGCAAGCAACTGTTTCCTTATGAACTGAAAAATTGACAACTATGTGATTTTTACTTATTTATATACATCTAAAAGTAGTTAATGCTTTGTCTGACTTTAGAGAGGTCCTAGCATTTTCTTTAAATGTGAGACACTATCATCCGTTACCGGCTGCAGTTTTTCCTCCAAGAGTAGTGTGTTTTCTCTCAGGAATAAATGGGAAAAGATTTAAAGGGGTGTTCTCCAACACATCACCAATAACAGAAGCTAGTTTTCAGTATCAATCTTTTCATAATATTAATTGCATTTCCTAGTGCAAGTAATTTAAGAAAATGAAGGCCATTGGCACTGCTACTTTTAATTGTAAAATAATCCAGAATGTAAAACAATGGCAAAAGAAAGCTATTCAGTCTGATCCATGCTATCTTCACTCTGTTTAGTAACCAAAGAAGAAAACAAGTGGGCACCATAACATGCTTATCCATCCAGAAAGGATACTCATTGCACTTTATTGCTTTGTAACTTTCTTTAATAGTATGTTCAGAACTTTGGCTTGTCTAAAATGACTGTGTAAACTGTTTAAGGTCTGCACCTTTCCCAAGGCTGGGTCAGTATTTTCATATATAAATTGAAGTAGTGTCATTTTAATTATATTTCATTGCAGTCACACGACCTAATATTTTACTACTGAGAAATAAATGATGACTGGTTCTTTGTGGAGATCCTTACTCTCTCTGATAATGATAGTAATTTTTAAAAATTGGGAAGGAAATAAACTGTTATCTGGTCCATCTACTGCCAGTTCAGAATTGCTCATTGTAATGTTTTCAGTCTTTTGTTCAATTTTGTTTTAAAAGCCCCATGTAACATGGCTTCCACTATTTCCATGGGGAGGCCATTCAATTTAGAAAAGAAATAATGACAGCTCTTAAGTGAGTTCCCCCCGCCCCCAGCCTTAATTTAGGCTCAGTGAATGATCTGTTTCCTTTGGGCATATTTGCTCAAGGTGACATTAGAGAACATTGGGAAGTGAGCACACTGCTTCAAAATATTCAGGCTAAAAATTCCACCCAAACCCACTGAAATTTAAAGCAGTCACTGCACGGAGTGCAGTTAGTTTTGGGCTGTGTCTTTTAAAGGACATCCCTGTCGTAAAGGATACTGACATTCACACATGTAAGACTTTCAGACTATAATCTAATAAAAGAAAAGAATATATTATTAAGATCTTTAATGACTTTCATAGAAGGCTAAGCTTGCAAACTGTAATAGCATGCATGTTGTATTTTGCTGATTTTGGATAATAGTCTGTTAGACATAACGTTCCATCCTCTTCTTTTGAATGTTCAAACTTGATTGGGCATACTTGATTTCCATTACTTTATTTCTGATGGCAGCCTGGAGTTGTTACTTTCTGTCCTGGACTGGTTGTCCTCCATTTCCTAGCCTGTCATGCCTGCACATAGAAATTCCGCCATTCCCATGAAACTGACCCAAAAGATATCGTAGGCTATGCCTGTTCCACTAAATTAGCAGTGCCAGGGAATGTTTTGGGGACGTCCATATGACTAAATTTACAGAGCAGTCCCTGACTACTTGTGAAGGCCCTTCACTTCTCATTCAATACTCTTCACTATCTATCTGCTGTATGCTGCTAAAGTTTTGACTTCTATCTCTATCAGTGAGAACAACCTTTATTGCCTTCTCAAGGCGCACTCTAGCAAATGCTTCTTTTGTATGTTTCCTCAGGCAGCCACTCATACTTGTGAATCTCACTGTGAGCCTCAGCAAAGCCACCTCTCTGTTGTCTTCTAAATTTCTTAAATTTCTGTTCTGTGACATAGCCAGAGGAATAAAATAAAATAATAAAATGAAATAAGATAAAACAAATAAACAGCAGGCAGACAGTTCTCAAGTTGAGATCGTTACACATCACACTGGTCCCTGGTACATCATAATTCCTTTTCCTTCCCTTCTGAAAACATCCCCCTCGTTTATTGTCTCTGTTCTGAGGGGTCATGGTCCTTCATTTCAGAAAAAGGCTTTACCTTAATATAAATAATGAGCCAAACTGATATAACCATGGATAACATGAGGGACTGTCACAACAGTCTTAAACAGAAATGTTACTTTTATTTTATTATTTATTCTGCTAGAGGTACACACAAGGGAATAGAACAAAGTAATCTTTCTGAGATGGTCTTTACTTTACACATCCATGTCTTGGTTGCGCAGTCATGTGAGGAATTACGAGTTAAATGTGTATTTATGTAGTGTTACATATATACATGGGACTTTCGCTGATAAAAAAAATACATAACAAGTACTTAAGGACTCAAAGATATTGAATTCAAATAGGTTTTATTTTCATTACAGAGCATTACATTTCCAGAACTCTATTTAAAATACTTATTTGTTATAATATCATAGGAATTATAAAGTTTCAACATTTCTAGGAATGCCAAGACATCCTAACTTCGCATTATTAAAATTAAAAAAGACCTTGCTTATCAAATATAAATGAATGAAAAATAATTTTGATAAAAAGAAACATGCCTGAAAGAAAAAATGTACTTGCAAAATATGTTATTCAACCTGATTTTCATTTATTAATTAACTTTAAAAAAAAAAATTTGATCTTTTGCTAATGAAAAAATATCTAATATAAGGAGTTTGTTATCTAAATCACATGGAAGGAAAAGCAAGGAAAACAAAGATTCTAAAGGAACCTAATACTTATTTTATCAAGAAAAGCCTTGTAGCGGTTTTTTAAGTCATTGAATGTTTCTTTCATTTATTTCTATTTATTAGACAGTTTTTTCCTATTTTATTGATATTAAATTACACTAATGCAACCGTATGTGTTGTTCAAGTACTGTGTGAAAATATATAGGTGAGGAGCCTGTAGGAGCAAATGGGCAACAGCAGGTGAAATAGAAATCTGCAAATTTAGTCTGTAATTCTTGAGAAATAAATGTACAGAGAGAATGTAAAATAGCTCCCATTAGCTAATCAACAGACAGGGATTTGCATAAATGAGAAAAAAATATTATATGGTATGCCTAAGTCTCCATGCATTATCTGTGTTCTGTGATTGGCTGAGACAATTCAATTTCAGTATAATAATTAAAAGCTATGTGGTCTAATGGGAACATTCAGACATTTAAGAAGAGAGTAAATGTTCCTTATCATCGTAAGTTAGAAAAATACATTTCAATTAGTATATTAAAATACTATGCATTGCTACAATATGTTTTAATCACTTGTCAAGGTGAAATGTGGCATAATCATGTTTCAGTATTTTGTTCAGATATAGTTGTTTACAAAGTAATAAAAATTCAGTAAAGGAAGAATAGAAAATAAAGCCTCCATTATATTTTGCAAAGCAACTTTTGAGATATTCTTCCTTTCTTTCCTCTGTTTTTTCTGGGCAAGACACCTAGAGCACCTGCCTGCTAATACATCAAAGTGCTGTTTGACTGAATGCTATTTCTAAAGCCTTTAAGACCAAATTTGAACTGAATAACCCAGTTCAGGAATCATTTAATATAAAGTGGAGATACAGTGCATAGTCCTTCTTTAAGATGTGCTGATCATTACACAGTGTCATTCTGCATCTGGTTTTCTTTTGATGCCCGTGTATGCGTCTGCGTGCATGAAGGCCATTGAAGAAATGATTGTGTTCCTGCTTATTGCAAGGTCTCTTAAATGCCAATTAAATGACATTAAAAGTTTATTGATTTGGGAGAGCAATATTAATTGTTATCTAGGGAGAAGAAGTACCCCATTGTAGAAGCTACTTAATCAAATGTGTGACTTTCAGTTGTTGCGCGGTTTGTAGTTGTGTTACTGATACGCCATGTGATTGTGCCATAACTAGTTTGATCAAAGGGCGTGTGGAGAACTGCTAGTTTTCTAGTTTCTCTTCCTGTGTCTCTCTTCCCTTCCATACCACAATATAATTTATAAATGTATACATTATAAATGTCAAGGCCTTTTATAAACAGGATGATCCTATACGTATGACTATACAACACGGAAGACTTGGAAGCAATGAATGCTGCTAAAAAGTTTGAACCACAATTTGATCTTCTCTTGAACTTAAACTTTTTATTACCTGGAAAATGTATTCCAAATCTGTGTATCAGCTATTATTGTTATTTTTTAAAAAAAACTTACCTTTCCCTAAGCTCTGAAAGTCTATGCACAATGTCATATTTGCATACAGAAATGTAATCAGGAATATATTTACGCTATTTTAAAATTGCAGTTTTCAGTTAAATAGAAATCAGTCTATACTAGTGTTGCTATTGTGTGTGTCTGTCATATCTTCCAGTGTCAGATGAATTTGTAGTGAAGGCTAGAAATTACCAATTGTATGTGATTTATGCATATGCAATATAAATTTAGGTAATTTCTACTTCAAACCAAGATGGACAGTTTGTGCTCAAAAAGTAAAAACATATGAAATATAAACCACTATTTAGGAAAATTATATAAATTATAAGTAGTCTTGTAAGAATTACAGTGTGTGAAGAAGCTTTTTTCCCAAAAGAATCTGATTCTGTTGTAGGTTTCTAGATTTGTTTTTGAAGTCCTCACCCTCTTTCAGAGATGTAAGAGCTCTAAGTTTGTTAGTAAGTACACATGAGAAAAGAGAATGTTAAATACAGGAGTCAAATTTTATACTGATGGGAACGGATGCGGTTCCATGGATTTTGATGAAGCTGAAACGCAAATACCAGCTGGGAATTCATTTTAGCTATTTAATGACAGTCTTGTTTGAGAGTCATTTAAAAACCTTAACATATTAACTACAAAAGAAATATGAACATTTTGCAATTGCATAAATATACTACTAAAATTGTTTTAAGACTGCAGAGGGTTGACTTTGGCTGGCTGCCAGGTGCCCACCCAGCTGCTCTCTCACTCCCCCTCCACTACAGGATGAGGGGAAAAATAAGATCAAAAACCTCATGGATCAAGACAAAGATAGGGAGATTTCTTACCAATTACCATCAGGGGCAAAACAGACTGAACTTGAGGAAGTTTAATTTAATTCATTGCCAATTAAAACTAGAGCAAGATAGTGAGAAACAGAGACAAAACTAAACCCCTCTGCTCTGCTTCATACCAGGCTCAACATTACTCCTTCATTCATTACTCCTTTACCTTCTTGCCCCAACCAAGCAGAATGGTGGGGTGGGCGTGGGAAACAGGGGTTGTGGTCAGTCCGTAACAGCTCCTCCTTTCTTCTCCCACTTTTTCCCTGCTCTAGTGTGGGTCCTTCCCACAGGCTGCAGTCCTTCACAAACTGCTCCAGCGTTTTCCTCTCCACCAGGTACAGTTCTTCAGGAATGGACTGCTCCAGTGTGAGTTTTCCACAGTCCACAGGTCCTGCCAGAAAACCTGCTTTTGCATGGGCTCCTCTCCACGGGATGCAGCTCCTGCCAAGAGCCTGCTCCTGAGTGGGCTCTCTATGGGCTGCAGATTCCGTCAGAGCATGTCCACCTGCTGCGGTGTGGGGTCTTCCATGGGCTGCAGTGTGGATATCTGCTCCAGTGTGGTCCTCTGTGGGCTGCAGGGGGACAAACTGCTCCATCAACCTCTTCTCCATGGGCTACAGTGGAATCTCTGCACCAGCACCTGGAGCACCTCCTCCCCTCCTTGGTGTCTGCAGGGCTGTTTCTCTCACATTTTTTCTTATTTCTTTCTCTCACAGCTTCTATGCAATGTTTTTACCCTTGCTTTTGTATTCCCAGAGATGCCACCATACTGGTTGAGGGGCTGAGGGGCTCAGCTGTGTCCTGCAATGGGTCTGTTGGAGCTGACTCGAACCAGCTGTGTTTGGCACTGGGCAGCCTCGGCCTCTCCTCGCAGAGGCCACCCTGCAGCCCCACTCCACTGCCAACACCTGGGCACATGCAACCTATACAAAGCCTCCTGCTTTTCTTGTGGTATCTACTGTAAAATAACACTAATAATAATAATGATGATGATGTAGCTGAGTAATTAAATTCTGCTATAATTATTTTTCCAAAATTAAAAATGTAAGTGATGTACATTTGCAATTCAGTGGACTTAAATGTACCTAACTTTTTTGCTGGTGCAGGCTTCATAACCCAGGGAGCTGATGTCCACTGAGCCTTTTGTATTTTGTGTTACCTAGTAAAGCAAAGCCTTTTATATAATTTCCTGAAATATAGTTAAATTACTAATCACATCTCTTATTTACAGTAATTCTACTGGAAAGTGGCATTAGAAAAATACATAGAAAGAAGCAACAAGGACAATAAGTAGGACAACCTGATTTCATAGAGATGGTGAGAATCCATTTTATAGATCGCATTTATCCAAATGTGATGTCCTTGGAACTATGTCCTTTGCAACTTGGTTCCAAAAAGTAGTATCTAACAGGTACTTTGCATAAAGGTGTGATGACTGATGATCTTAGATATCATTTGAAATTGAGCTTTTTGCCTTTATGCATCAAATGTAGGGGATTGACTTCCTCTTCATAATCAGAAACTGAATGTGTTGCAGTTTAAAAATTAAAAATGAAAAGCCTTTTGATTGATGTTGCTTTTAATTTAGTTGGAGCCATAAATCATCCTATGACTTTCCGTGAAGCATGTTGTGTAAATGTTTCGTATTCACGATTGGGTCACAAAGCGCCCTCTGCCTTGGTCTCTCAACTGCCATTTTTTTCACACCAAACATGATGTAATGAAATTGGTTTCAGAGCATACATACAGTGAATACAGATGTCTTATGCCTGATTGTCATCTTATTACAATCAGTACAATATGCAGCATCACTCTTAATGTTCAGACATTACTATGTTGCTGTAAAGTAAAATGTACCAAAATCAGGCCCATGATTACAATAGTGTGCAATTTTAATTTAAACAACTAAATCCTATGAGTGGGGAAATTATGTGTGAAGATTGACCTAGAAAGGAATACTCCTTCTTCACAATGAAGATGAATGCAAATCCCAGTTTTAGGACAGCCAAATTGTTGCTACATTGGAAAACAAAAATAATGTAATGGAAGTCACAGGCAAGGAAATGGAGAGAAGGTAAATTCCACCTCATTAGTATTAAGCACTTCTTAATACTGTCAAGGGCTTTTATTAATAATCATGAATGTTCTCTGATCCACTTTGTAAAACACATTTTAGTTTAAAGCATAGCAAAAATAAATATTCAGTAGCTTTAGTTAAAAAAAACCCACACACTATACATATTTTTCCTACCGCAGTTTTATTTTCACTTCCCTGCTGTTATAGTGTTTTCATCTGTCCATGAGCCAAAACTAAAAACTGTCCTGATCTGCATGGCTCTTCAACAATGTGGTTAAGGGTTCCTAAGGGACTATTTTTTGAAACTGTTAAGCTCTTCTGATTTGTAACCTCAGACAGAGTTAACCTTGGGCAGAAGCTGTATCGTCTTTAGTCAGATATGTAGAGGTAATCACACTACATGAGAAAACTAGCACGTGTAGTCTGGTCTCCTTTCTCAGATAACAGTCAAGAAAAAAAGGAAGTACAAAAAAATTAATAATCCAATTTTCTGAGCAATCACAAATGACCTGACCTGGCAGTGTAAGAAATTCCTCTTAAAACCAGAAAATGTAGACTATAGTATGCCTTAAAGGATAGGAAATAATCTCTAATCACAGAAAAAAAAAAAAAAAAATCCTTTGTAATATAAAATGAATGGTTATGTTATCTTTGTGAGCATTTTTTAAATTTTATTTTTAATCTGAAGTATCTGGAGGTATTAAATTTCACATTATCAGTACATTGTACAAATCAAATAAAAATAATTTCTTGCCTCTCAGTTTCACTAAGTGCCCCTGAGCTTCTCTTGATTTCCTTTTTGAATACTCAAAAATGGTAAGTACATGCTCCGAATTGGTTGTTCATCTTCTTTAATTTCATTTACTACAGTGTCATCCCTAGCCTAAATTGTTCCAATTATGGTCTGTTCCATTTTCAGCAATGAGGTTTCTGGTGGAAATGAAGCTGAAAATGGCAGCTGTGTGCAAGTCTTTGTTGCTGATGTACCCCCATCTGAGAATGGCAATAATAAATTTGAATGTTCTCTGTGTGTACTATGAACTTCACTACCCTGTGGTTGTCTCAGGAAACTACTGAGGAAGGCTTTTTAAAAAAAGTACTCATTGTATCATATACCTATAGATTAAGTTGAATGGAGTAATGAAAATCTAATTCATTTACTAGCAGAACATTTGAAAGTGAGTTTACTTTGATTCATTAACACAAAGTAAAGATGAATTTAAAAAGTCAGCTGAGAATAAATATTTCATCATCTTTTAATAGATGCAGTTGCCTACTTGCTTTTCTATTTATTGCTTTCTTCCAAACACCCTGATCTTGCAGTGGGTTCTTGTCACCCACTTGTCAAGGGTGTCTGCTGTAGACAGCCAGTCAGATTACAACCTGCCTCTACCTCTATAAACAGGAAAATCTGATTAGACAAAAGGAAAACAAGAAAAAAATCACCTTGAGGGTGGTCAAACACAAGGTCAGGTTGCTCACTAAGGTTGTAGAATCTATCTTTGAAGATACTCACAGCTTGACTGAAGAAGGCCCTGGGCAACCTGATCTAACTAGACCTGCTTCAAGCAGGATGTTGGACTAGCTGACTTCCAGGGGTCACCTCTCACCTAAATTATGTGAATCTGTGATCTTATACCTGGCCTCATGGTTCCATACCTAATCATCCACTTGAAAGCACGCAGACTTCTTTATATTATTCATCAGAAGTTGCAGGTTATATTTCCCAGCTCTACTTGCCTTTTCATCCATACAGAGGAATATGATTCCATAAAATTTTAATTTATATTGAATTCTACATTTGAAAGGCTTTCGTTCACTAAAAAGGTATTAATGCCTAGACTAGCTGAAAATATTGGTTACATTATGAGTCAATACACATTTGAAGTCCTCGCCAAACAGCTATCATATTGCAAAACTTTTTAGTGAGTAACCATGGATTATGGACAGAATGCACTCAGATTATTAGAGAATTAACTACCAGAAATGTATATTGAATTATTCCATGTCTTTTTTACTTCAGTGTTCTCTTGCTATGCTCCCTTATTACCCCTTCCAGATCATTTTATGGACCAAAACTGGTTGAAATCTAGGTCTCTTCCAGGAGAGCAATTCTAATGTCATTGCCTTTCTGTTCTCTAATGTTATTATGACAATTGTTATATTACAGCAGAAGTTAGAAATGCTCAACATCTTTTAAAATAGGATCATATTTACTCAAGAACCAATGACGGATTGACTTTTTCCAGGTCAACTTGACAGGTAGTCTTTTCCAAAGCACATCTTTTCATATTTTATTTATTCTTTTCTTATACACAAAGTAACCCTGACTGAGAAATATATATTAGTTCCTTCTTTGAATTCCTTAGTATTAAAAAAAAAAAAAAAAAAAAAGAAAGAAAAAAGTCGTAACAGTATGTAAAAACATGTAATAGTATGTTTTATACTTGTCTTGTGCATTTCAGGCTTGGTGGTTTTTTTTCCCCTTCACGTCTTAGTTATAATATCCACATTTTATGTTTCGTTAGGTAAGATTGCCATATTTAGGAGACTAATTTGTTTTTACAACTTCTAAAATTAACTGTCACTGTACTTGTTCTTTCTTTCATGTTAACCTGATCATTGTGTCTAATCTTCTGTATATTTATTCTGAGTCAACATTCTTTGTTCAAGTCTCTGTACTCTCTTATCAGTGTTTTAAAATTTTTTAGAAATTAAAGGGAAGAAGTGACAAAAGTATCTACAAAGCTTAAATGAATAAGACATTCTGTTTAGTCTGATTATTCTTCCTTCTTCTTCTAACCCTCCCTTTTAGAATTTTCTGGTTTTTTTCTCCACTTATAAATAAATAAGAGAGGGGGTTAGCTATGTTTTAATATAAGTATATGATGCTTCCTTGTGAATCCTGTGATTGTTTCAAGATTCTCATACAACAGCTACTCTTAAAAAGCTGCTGTTTAAAAAGGTTCTGCTCATTGGAAAGATATCAATTTTTAAAAAAGAGGCTTACCTTNCTTCCGGCCCTTCTTGTAGGCGGGCGTCACGTTGGCAGCCTCCAGTCGTCTGGGACCTCCCCTGTTAACCAGGACTGTTGGTAAATGATGGAGAGTGGCTTGGCAAGCTCCTCCGCCAGCTCCCTCAGTACCCTCGGGTGGATCCCATCCGGCCCCATAGACTTGTGAGCGTCCAGGTGGCGTAGCAAGTCGTTAACTTCTTCTTCGTGGTTTATGGGGGGTTTATCCTGCTCGCCGTCCCTGTCTTCAAGCTCAGGGGCCTGAGTGGCCTGAGGATAACTGCTCTGACTATTAAAGACTGAGGCAAAGAAGGCATTAAGTACCTCAGCCTTATCCTCGTCCTTGGTGGCAATGTTCCCCCCCCTGCATATGTTACAGTTACTTTAGAGTGCCTTGAACAATGGATGGGAGAAAACAAGCTTTTTAGGAATTTCCTAAAATTTAGCAGGAATCTGAGCAGTCAATAGGAAATGTGAGGCAAGATCCACAAAAAGGTCTAAGGACAGTAAAGCAGAGTTTAGGAGCCAATTGGAATATCAATTGGCGCTCTCTGAATTGATTCTCAAAATAAGTGGAGTTTGTTTGGTTTTTTCTCCATAGCTCAATATTCAGCATATTCAGAAGCTGACAAAAGAAAGATGTGAGAAACTCAGTCTCTTACTCTGACTGGGAGGATAGGCAATTGCATCTCTTTGTGTCCAAGACAAAAATTCCATTTACCAGGTAGTGAGGCACTTTACATCTCTTCTGACTAAAGTTGCCCACATCATGTTGAATATTACATGTTGGCCAATAAAGAGCTAGGAAGAAAGAGTAAGGGTCTCTAGCCTTGTGATATAATGCCCAGCAGGATATGACAAGACTTATGTTCCCCATGTTTAGGCTATCTTACTTAGCAGTGCATTGTAGACATACCCTAGGATATCAGAGACATCCACACAGGACTGGCCAATAGGACACAGGATTTACAAGAAACTTATGTCTTTTTGGAGCCATAATGAGATGCCAGGCTCGAATACCATAAGGTACTTAGTGTGATACTAGTCTCCTATATTTAAACAATTTAAACACTGGTAGTTTCTTCTTTAAGTAATATTAGTATAAAATAAGTAAAGTTCAGATAGTTTTAGAGAGCCCTGTCATATCATCATGACAAGTATGCAACCTCTCTTTAACAAGACAGTCTATTGCCTTCATAATCAAATTATTATTCTAGCAT
This sequence comes from Pelecanoides urinatrix, assembly GCA_013400755.1. Taxonomy (NCBI): domain Eukaryota; kingdom Metazoa; phylum Chordata; class Aves; order Procellariiformes; family Procellariidae; genus Pelecanoides; species Pelecanoides urinatrix. Next base: position 78,797 of record VZTQ01007401.1, on the reverse strand, counting down.
GTCTAATACTATGGTAGGTTCCAAGAGGCCTTCACAACAATTGAAGAGCAACAGCATAGTCCAGCTCAAGGTGAAAGAGTGCAGTTTGGATGGCCCCCCAATCAATCTGTCAATCCTTGACAATACCCTCCGCAAGTACCACAAAGCCCATACGCTCCTGTATCCTGAAAAGCATTAGTTGAGCAGATAGGTCTGTGGAAGCTTCCCAAGTCCAAGGATAAAGACTGGAAAGTGCAGGTGGGACCAATCTTATTATAAAGATTTGAGTGTCTTTATGATTTATGACAACTTCAAGTTTGTCTCTGAAAAGTATATACAGCCATAGTGGAAAACTTAATTTGGGAGATGGGGTAACAATCTTGAAATCTCCTCAGAAGCAGCACAGTCTGATGAAGAACCTCAGTGCTGCCCCCAGTAACTACACTTTGGTAAGCTGCTCAGGTCATGTGTTGCTAAATCTGATACTCTTATTCCATATTGGAACTTGGCTTTGCAAATGCTACACAAAATAAACAAGAAAAAAAAATCAGGATTTCTACATTTTGCTGGGGTACCAGGGAAAAGAAAAATTAAAGCAGTTCAAATTTAATCAAAACATTTAACAATTCTTGTTATATTCTTATTTACTGACAAGAGATTATAGCAAGAAATAGCTATGTCTGAGCCCAAAGGTTGTTATAACCTCCATGATGTTAACCAGAAACAGTGTTGAGAGTTTGTTGTTATCAATCCCATTTAAACCAGAGGAAATAAAATATACCCATACTCAACATGCACTGCCCTGTTTTTTTTAGAATAGAACAACAAGAAAGTATAGGCAATATGGTGTAGCACGGTCACAGCAATCACAATAATATATTGCTTCAATTGCAGTTGCAAATAACTGAGTACTATGCATTCAAAAACAGAACACTTGTGCAATGTCAAAGACAAAGCGATATTGTTGATTCTGGAAGACATCTATATTAAGGGCAACACTAAAACATATTAATTTATTTAAAACCTTTTACAGTCAGAGAAATGTCATATAAGGATCTAACTCAGGCAGGTTCAAGATGCACAGGTAGTGAAACATTTAGCTTTGAATATTCTTAAGGCAGGAGATACTATGTATAGAAACATATATTCTGTGTAAGTGCAGTGGGTTTCTTAAGGGCCCTGCTTCATCCCATATGAACTTTTAATAGTATTTTCAGTATCAAGAATGTTACCAAAGCAAATATGCGAGCTGAAATCTTCCTAGATGTGATCCTTGTGAACTGCTTCCTATCATTGCTGAAAATGTACTGAACTTATGAAAACAAACTCCTATTAAGAGGTCAAAATTTTTAGGCAAGAATATTATGCTTAAGTCATTTTGGATCACTAAAGGCTAAATCTGTTTTACTTCTGTATTCTCAGTCACATCAATGCTGTTAATAAATGAAATACATGGTTTGGGTATTTATCTTCATTCAAAAAAACTTAAGTTCAAAATAAAATTTAAAAAATCAAGCTTAGAAGGTTCATCCAGGAAGATTAAATTACTTAAACTAGTAAGAGAGAGAATGATAATGAGTTGTAAGCATAAAATCACTGAGCTACCTGAAATGTTACTATGGCTCCATTTCTGTGGTATTATTACCCAGCATTATATTAATAACATATCAAAATAAAGCCAATGTTCCTTAATCATATTTCCTCAATAGCTGATGCAAAAATAAAAGCAAAAAAATCCCAACATTTCTCTTGAATCATGACATCACTTATAGTTTGATGAAAAACTCATGCCACAAAAGAATAAACACACCCTTCTTTCTCCTTTTACCCAAGAAAGCAAAAGTAGAAGCTAATAGGCATTATGTTTTGGTGAGTGGAACAGTAATTAAGAGTGGTGTGTAACATGTTTGTGAGTAGAGGTGTGTAAATAACAGATTTTTCAGTGCCAGAGAAGCAAAGTGTTTCCAATTAAAATGATCAAGCTTGCTGTTGTCTTTTTAGCCATTAAATTCTTTTAACTAATGTTACTATGATTTATCTCAAAACAATCTTCAGGAATGAAAAATGTAGATATGTCTAAATTTGAAATATTTATGCTCTGCTTTATCTAATTTTTGAAAGGCTGCAACTATTGTATGAATTTGACTTGAACTGGAAAAAATTTGTCATCCTCAGCATTTATTTCTTCAGGAAACTAAAACACTCAGTCAGTAATATTTGGGGCTCTTAGTTAGATTGGGAGCTTTTTCCAACAGTGTACTGAAGACAAGAAATCATACCTAGCAGGTCATGAATTGAACCCCTCCTGTGTGATTCCTACAGTAACACTAGTGCCATTTTCCATTTTGCCTGCAAGATGTAGATGACATTACATTAAAAGATAGTTCAATTAAAATGCATGTCTGATTTTTAAGTTTTTTTTTTAAAAGAACATGTGTCAAATGTAGGTGGGAAGTTCAGTCGTTTCTCTAAGTAATACCATTACATTAAAAGTTCTTTTCCTTTTTTGGCTTTTATTGCTCATTAGTAATAGCTTCCATCAAAATATGCCTGTTTTGCATCTTCCTCAACACCCCCTATCTCCACCCAACTAACACACAGAGAGACACATCTGCCCTCCTAAATCTAGTTAGGCTTTGTATTAAAGATTGAGAAACATTAATACAATTATTAAGGACAGATAAGTCTCCTAATATGTCTTTAACTGAACATTGTAGAGATAAAGAAGTCAATACAATGCTGATAGTCATGGCTATCTACAGTATCTCTCCCTGAGATTTTTTACAGCCCTCAATATCAAATGCAGCTCATATCTATAACATGTTTATAATGGCTATTAATCCTTAATCTAATTACAAATTGAACTTCTATAAAAAATGTGTCTGAAAGGCAAAACTTGCAGTTATGAAAGTAAAGAGAAAGATATTCCCATGTGTTTGAAGTGTCTTCTTCCAAATGTATACTTCCTTGAAGCTGCTAAAATTATAACTACATCCAGCCAGTGTGATTTCTATGCATCCTCTTAGTCTTCATTACGTTATGAATTCAACGAATATTATAAACAAACAACTTCAATAAATAGTCATGGCCTACTCATTTTCTCCTCCTTCTGCTTAAATGCTATAAATCATATCATAATGTACACTAAATTATGATCATGTGCTAATTAAAAATATATGGTCCTCTGGGGAACTAGCAGTAAGTTGTATAACATTAAAACTAACTTACAGGAAAAATGGTTAAGAATAAAATTCAACACAACTTGGCTTTTACTGTTATTAATAAAGCATTATAAAAAGTTGTCTCCCTATCATTACAAGGATCCCTGAATTAGTTAGTAAAGGCATTCATCCAATAAACTCTGTCCTGCGATAACTTTCTAGGGACATCCCATTGCTAATTACTGTAAAATATTTTGTTAAGTTACAAATTACTGTAATTTGTTCCATGACAAAGCATTCATTTTTTGTGAGTCAGTATGGGCTTGAAAGTCTGTTTGTGTGTTCCTTTTGCAGGAATTTACTAAAAATATCAGACTCTGAATAACATTTAGGAGAAAAAAAATTCCTGTTTCTAATTTTTTCTCCAACATGAATTTTCAGAACAGAATAACAAATTGGCAATGCAGATCTAGTGGTAGTGCTTCTCATGTTAAAAAGTCCAGCCTTTTCATGCAAAGTTCCAACTGTAAGATTATTTCAGTATTTCCTAATGACTTTTTAATTCTATTTTATCCTAATCACAAAACTGGCATTGGAAAAAGTGAACACTTCCCTTCCTTCAAAGCATATAGAACATTGTCACTATGTTGATGGATTCTTTGCTGGTTTAATTATGTCGTATAAGATAATGGAATCAGTCAGGAGAAATACATTAAATATTTTATCCGGGACTGACCCAATAGGGTTTCTTTCAGGATTTTTTTCAGTTTTTTTCCTTTTCCACCAAATTGAAGAACCATTTTTTTGCACAGCATTAATCCCCACCATTATCTCCATCTCATGATGTTGGATTTACACTAGGCCTGTATTAGGTTTGATTTCACAAAGAATGGATTAGGACAGATCTATTTCTAAGGATTAGGCTTGGCTTTCACAACAATTTCGTAGAGAAACATATTCAACTTGGCCTACAAATTGTTTGTGCTCTAGATAATTAAGTGGCCTTCTTTTATCCACATCACATGGTTGACTTAAATCTGTGTAAACTGAGGGATACAATGTCCACCTTTCATTCAGGAAAAATATGTCAGATAATGCTAATCCCATATGTGGTTGCTGCAGTTGAAACAATAATAGCCTCAATCTTTATTATTGGAATGCTTTAAACCCCAAAATAGAGGCATGTGCCAGCAAATAGCATCCTTTTTTCCGTAGCCTTTATTTCTGAAGAAAGTATAGCTGTGTTTATGACAAATAAAAAGAGAAGCAGGAAAAATGAAAGCCATAACATAGCCTTGAGGAAAAGCTTAGAGAAAGAAAACTTTTGCAAATTGAATACTGTCTAGTAGATCATAGCTCCTGTTGTTTGATTCACCTGTTTTCAAGGAAAAAGAGTTTTGTATAGGCTTTCACAATAAACGGTTTTCATCAAGTATCTTGGACGTATTCATTTTATCTTAATAAAAACAAGACACTAAGCCACCAGTTCTGTCTACTTAGATTAAAAAGTGTTCATATGTATTTCCCATCCTCTGCTACCTAGACCTGAATTTTATTTTCTGCAGAGATTACACTATAAGGACATTACAATTTCATTGAAGCATATGTATCTCTAGTGGTAAAGGAGACAAGTTTTCTCTTTCTCCTTAAAAAAAAAAAAAAGCTTACTATGAACTGATAAAAGAAATCTAAATTCAAAATTTACTTATTAATAATTTATTATTTATTTCTATTTATTTTATTTTACATTTTCATTAAAAGACATATTCTGTTGAAATGAAAATAAATAATTTATAAACTCAACTTCAATGGATATTCCTCATTCAGGTTTCTAAAATGCTGGATATCCAACAACAAATTTCTAGTAATGAGGTCATGGAGCTATGGAGCACTTCAAGGTCAAAGATGTAACAATTTTTAATAATATGTTGGTTTTAAATTCTGTTCCATCTTACACATAATGCCAGATGGCATGGTAAATAACAAGAGGAAAAATAAGCATTTTCCATAAGCTGACTGCCAAAAAGTATGTATTCCTGTAGGTTACAGCAGGGACCCTTCTTAACAGAAACGGAGTTTAAGAATTAATGGGAAGTGGAAAGAATGTCATTGCTTTTGTAGATACACTAGTGTTGTTTTGTGTTGGTTAACCTCAGAAGGGAAGTTTTCAAAGGCACAAATGTCAGTCAGAAGCCCAAATCCCATTCTTGGGAAGTCAGTAGCTGTTAGGCTCCAAGCTGGTATTGATGCCTTTGAAAACCTTCCCCAAGTGCCAGATTCTGTAAGATGTTGAGCACCAATCAACAGGAGATGGGACTGCTCAGCACTTCAAGGGATGAAGCCCACAATGTCTATTTTGGCATTCACCTCACATCAAAAGGAACTCAGTTGCTGCTTAATTGATATTGTTGCTTTAAGGTAATGCTTTGCTTTGGGAGCGCTGTATTTTGTCTTAGTACATTTATGTCTTATATCCTCACTTGGGGTTTTAGTCCCTGCACTTGCTGTGGGTTTGACATGTCTTAACTTGATGAAAGGAGTTTATTTTCTTAGCTTTAATGGCTATATCATCTGTTCCTTTTAGATTTTTCTCATACATATATATGAAAAATAGAACACAGAAAGTTAAAAAGCCAAACTATCCTGGCAGTCTCCTATACAGAAACTACTTCAACATTATGCCAATAATGAAACCAATGTACAGTGTCAAGTGCTGTCACTCTCAAAGGCACAGTGAGCCTGATGTAGATGGCAGGGAATAATGGCATTTCTTCAAAAACTGACAAAGAAAAAAACACATTCATTATGTATACACATTGATAAATATGAATTTGACTGGATGAGAAGAAGTAGTTTTAAAAAAGTAATGTTACATCTTGTATGACATCCAGCTAGTAACTTAGGCCTTGTTTCAGTAGAAAAAGAATATTTGTGCTGAGCTTTGAACTTGTACAGAGTCCAGTCTGATTTAGCAAACCATATGCTTAAAAATGAGTAGATTTATAAGTATAAAGAGGCTGCACCATTTCGTATTTGCAGAGGAGTAGGAGCAATACGCATGATCAATTTACAGAAGTCAGATTAGGAGACATAATTCTCTAAGATAATTTGAGCATTTCTAAGCATGTGAATTTGCCCCAGATTCTAGCACAACTAATGGAGTTTCAGTATTTGGGATGATGTCCTTCATCCTGATATTCAGTGCCTTTTTATAACCCTTTAACTTCTGACAGCAACAATTCCAGACTTCCTTGTCCTTTCTGCTAGGAACCGTTCAGCCCTATGAAGCCAGCACACAATTGCATTTCCTCTTTTAGACCAGATGGACATATCCGCAGAGTTCTCTGCTTGCCTCATCACTCCTGCTAATAGTGCTCCATTGTAAGTTTGCTTTGTCATTTTTTCATGGTAAGTTACGAACTTGTAGCAGGTTGGTGGGCCCTATTAGTAAATGTAGACCTAACCTGTACAGTCATTATTAGTCTGTATCAAACATTCCGTCATTTTTTGTATATAGTAGGCCAAGATTTGGCTCTCAGTTGATTTTGGAAGTTTCATATAATGTGTTCTTCCCTTCCCTTCCCTAATTTCTTTTTTAGGAGGGAAGAAATCCCTAGGTTTAGAAACAAGCACAGAGAATTTATTGTATTTGTTCTCAAAAAGTTGTCTCTTGTCCAAGTCCATCTTTGTTTACAACATCCCACTCAGATCTCGTCTGTTATTTTTGTTGCATGTTTTGAAGATCCATTTGCAATATGTCTGGATTCACAGGTGAAATAAATTATCACTGTCTCATCCACGTATCGCATACAACTCTGAACAACACCATCAACCTAACTATGCTTCAGCCACAAATGTGCAATTACAATTCCAGGGGATCTAATTTTGTGACCATTGCTGTTGTTGCCCTGGAGACTGATTCTTGGAAAATTCATGAAATATTACAATTCAGAGAGAAAAATAATGACAGAGACAGTAGAAAAGGGGGGGGAAAAAAAGATACTTCAAAAAAAGTCAGTCTTTTGTTGTGAGATAGTTAAAAATTAAATTCCCACACCCCCTATTTAACAATGCATTCTAGCATTTTCTAGCATTTTTTGTGTTTTGTAATGGTGACCATTAGCACATGTCGTGAACCACAGAAATCACATATGAGTGATTTGTATCTGTGTAACATTTCACTGTCTCCTCCCTGTTCTTTTAAGAGTTCTACTTAGATTTTGGCAATGGTGAAAGGTGCCACAAATCATTTGATTAGGATTTGAATTTATTAGCACTATTTCACAATTTCATAACTGAAGATAGCACACTCTTTCATGATTCCAGCTACGTTCTGTTAAAAGTATTGAACTGTATCTTCCCTTACACATTTCTGAAAAAGACATCTCCATCATGACAGTAATATTAACTTAATATTTCCAATGCTATAAGTAGTACTGTAAAGATAGAGCTATATTAAACTGATAGAAAGCCATTTCACCCATTTATAAAATGAAGCACTTTACAAAATTTGTGGTCTCTAAGAATGTTAAATCTTCCTAAGCTGAGTGTGCTGTGAGAACTCTGAGATATTTTGTATTAAAAAAAATCTCTGAATGCAAACTTAGAAAGCGTATGTCTACAAGAGTAATCTACCACTTTAATTCCCAGCTTCAAATGACGATAGTTTTGTATTCTCTATGTAAGTTAAAAATGGAGATGGGAAAAAAAAAATCAAAACAAAAATGTTAGAACTAAGTGAAAACTAGTTACTGACTTAACACTCATAAAAATGCTTTTACTTAGTGTAGCAAACCTCAAGTCTTCTTTAGACTTTTAGAGCCAAAGGCCTATAAAGAAGGGTTACACCAACATATATAAAGGAATAGCTGATACTAATGATATGTGAGAAAGTGTCATAGATGTCATATTCATTTATTTTAAAATTTTTAGTATTTGAGCTAATGGAAACCTCGCTGCTATAGAATACCTGTTCAAAGCCAATTTACCTCAGCCACTAATAGTGCACATATATAAATATTGAGAGATTCTTCCTGATTATATGAATACAATAAAATATCATATTTAAGAAATTTTATTTTATTGACTTACTAGTTGAAAATTCTCCAAAGGGTGTAATTTGTTTTTTGCATGCAAAAATTAATAAATTATGTGTAAAACTCATCTAAGAATTTTAGATAAAATATTTTAATGGAAAAAATAGTTTAACTGAAATAAAAATATTCCATGGGTTAGGGTTCATTTCAGTGTCTACATTGTTTAAAAAAAAAAAAAATTGAAATGAAAGGTTTTAGTATTTCATTTTGCCTTTGATTAAAATGTATTGTTCCAGTTTTACCAGTTAAATGTTTTATCTTTACTTTTGTGATATGATATTTCATTATTATATTTAATGTCAAATATTTGATTATGGTTTGTCTTATCAAAGTGACACAAAATTATACAAAATTAATGGTTTCAGTATTTCTGAATTCCTTTTCAATGGAAAATGTGGACATTTTCTTGCAATTTTAACTAAAAGCCAAATTTGAAGCGTTAAAATATCCAATGGAATAGAAATTCTGTCTTCATTTCTGTGAACATATTTATTTACCCGAATTGTTGCCACTTAGCATATTTTAGATGTTATCAGTGTATGTTGAGTTCAATTCCCCCATGCAATACTCTGTGACTTTGACCAAAGCCATTCCTCCTTCCCAGCAAATACTCCCAGTGTAATTCTAGAAATTCCCAGGACATGTAGTTCGGCTAGATCTGCCCCCATCCAGCCCTGCCAGGACATTGCATGAAGACCATACACTGTCTATGGACAGCCTGCCCGAATGCCTACAGTCTGCGGTCCTCAGAAGCCAGGTGTGCTGATGTGTAGAAGTACAGACTTTGGAGCTACATGTACAGGTTAGCTACCTAGCTATCTTGATGCTCTTCAGAAAAATGATAAAGGTACACCTCTTGGTGCATTGCTCACAGCATTAAGCTGTTGTTTTTTTTTTTTCTTTTCCCAATAAAAAAGGAAAAAAGAAGATAGAAAGAGGAAGTGGGAGAGTGGGAGGGGAGAGGAGAGTTGATTATCTTTACTAATATACTATTTGTGTGTTACTGTGTTAACCCACTACTCAAATTCTTGCCAGCATCTTTGGAAGCATTATTGCATGTCCTTCTCCATACGTTCTTTATGTATTCATAACAGAATGCCTCCCAGAGTGTTCTGACTGTGAGCAGACTGGTAAAGATCACATTCCTCATTATTTTCTCAGTAAAATAATTTCAATAAGAAATACTTTCTCTAGACTTCCTTATTGTTGAACTAGTGGACTTATTGCTGCTTCATGCCTGTCTTGATTGACCACTTTCCATAAATATCTGCTCTTTCTTCTTCTGTCCTTCAAAGATGGTAGTCCATCCAAGTGACATTTCCTCCCTTCCAGTTATTTAAAATATTCATAACCAAGTAATTTGTTAAAACATACCTTCGTCTTGCTGCTCACAAAAAGCTTGACAGTAGCTAGACAGCTGTGCCCACTGTTTATCACCACTGCTGCTCATAACTTTCTAATTATTACCTTATGTTCCTCTCATCTGCTGGCTGCCTATCCTCTGAAAGCACTATCAGGACACCTTTTTGTTTTCTTTTTGCAATACAGAAATTTATTTACATACACACACACACATACATAGCTATATTTTTTTTTTGTGAACATTACTGTACTATGAACAGTTAATGCTGAATAACAAAGGTGTGGAAAAAAAGAATAAAGGGAGAAACTTGCTGTGTACTTTCTGCATTTCTTCAGGATTTTCCTAACTGCGGTGTAACTGACCAACCTGCTGCACTAAGCTTTGCTAAATCATGATGTAGAGGAAGCTGCCTGGCTTCCTAGAGGTTTGCAGTACTCTGCAGCACCTTATGCAGTATCTGTGCTAGGGATACTCTGTTCTGGCTGACTTTATGAATTGAATAATCCTCCTATTTTCCACAACAGAGCACGGGAGGCCAAACAGGTCAAATCAAGTAGACCTCCTCATAGAGTCAATCTCCTACTAAGTGCTTAGGTACTGAATGTGCAATCCAAGAATTCTTTTTTTCAAATTCAGCAATAAATTCCTTTTTGGTACTTGCATCGTCTATGCATACAGAACATAAAGAAACTGTCTACCAGGTTCCCCAAATAAATGTGTTCTGAAGAGTTTGGTTTGAAAGACTTTAAGGATTGACTTTCACCATTGTTTGGGATATTTGATTTTTACTTACAAGGTACAAATGATTGGCAGTTCAACTCAAAGCTCGTTTATGGCAAAAATAATGTGTCAAATAGCTAAAAAGTTTCTGTAGCTTTTGGTCAAACAAGATGTTCTATTCTACCATTAAAATGAATGCTGTCAAATACTGAATACTGTTTTGACAACAGTGTAATTTTCCTTTATCTTCTCACATCATTTTGCTGCCCAGATACGTTTTGTTAAGACTTTGTCTGTCTGTTTGTAGAATGCATACTGTAATCTTCAGAAAGTGTTTTCTAACTCAAAATTGCTCTGAGAAATATTTTCCATTGAGAGGAATAAATCCAGTCAGCTACCTAATAAATATAGATAGCAAAACAATACAGAAAGGAAAATGTATTTGCTATGTTTAGCTATCATGTTTGTTTGTTTGTTTGTTTTTTATTTATCACCACAACAGGCAAAAAAATTAAATAAACTTTACAGAACTGATAAAGTTTATCAATGGATAGTCAGCCAACAGAATTGTTAGAGGTTTGAAGACTAAACTGTTCTGATAAATAGAGAGCAAAATTTCATTACTCGCATTGTATTCAAGTATTTTGAAACCAAGTGACCATAGAGTATTTTCTATTAAGTGAAAGTAAAATGGCTAAACTGAATTGGTTTCTCATATTCTCTTGTTCAGGTTCCCATTTTATTTTGTTACTCTCTATCTGCGTGGAAACCAATAATTGATCTAAGACTATGAACAATAGTTTATGTGAATGAAAGATTTACAAGTTATGATGGTATACTTGCAACTTTTAACAAATCATGATCTGCTTAAATAAGTTTATCCTTTTATTATACACTGTTTAAAGGTGTTATTGACAATGTCATTTTTTTCTAAATCTTGAAACAGACAAAATTATTCTTAACCTCACATTTGGAAGTGGTTATCATGTGAGAAATATTTATTGTGAGATATCTTTTGTCTGTCATGTAATCTCTAAAAATTTTATAGCAGAGATGCAAATATTATTGGTTTGGGTTTCTTCCTCAAAAAAAAATTCAAAAATCAAAGCACGTTTAAAGGAATTGTCTTTAAGCTGAAAATATTTCTGTCAACTTGATGTTTTACTTTTGGTGTTTTATAAAAACTACAAACATTGCTCTTAAAAAGGAAAGACAAATGTTTACTTTTTTTCTAGTTTCTGTCTCACACAAATCTATTTATTTATTTATTTATTTTATCCCAAGGGTAGCTGCCAATTTCAGTCTAAATTAACAAATAGTTTTGGTTGAACAAATCTGCTTGACAAATGAACCATTCAGAAAATGAACAAAGATTGTCTGCCTCTGTTCTTCAGTTACCTTTTCAACATGTGCATCATGCACCTTTCTTTCAGAACCTGCATATGTCAAAAGCATTTTCCTCATGAACAAATTTCCCAAAGCCCCACCACCTCTATAAAATGCGTATCACTCTCAATCACCTCTTCTGCCTCTCACATTTCAAGTGAGAGACATACACACATGTACCCACTCACAAAGTGAGACCAGTCTCCCATCATTTGAGAAATTGTCACCAAATTGACTTTATCAATGCACTTGATGATAGCTTTCAAGCTATGATATATGAAGCAGTGTCTTGGAACTGAAGAAGGAATGCTGACAACCACCTATTTACCTTTGATTTCCAGAAGTTCTGTCACAAAAGAAACTATTATAGAAGATAAACATATAAACTTAAATCTCTATTACCATTCCTGTGTTGAAAGTTGAAATAAAAGTTGTTTTACCTCAAGACCAGGTACCTCAAAGTATAACTTGCCTCTGCCCTCATTGCCTCCTTGCAATGCCCAAGTGACCACGGTTCTTGAGCCAGCTGCAGCCTGCTGAGAAAATTCCCGGTCAACTTTGAAACAGACCAAACACCACTGTGGCATCATGTGGAATAAAAGAAAAACATACTTACAAAGCACTGTTTCTTTGTGGGATTTTTTCTTGTACTTCTGATGTCTAGCTGTTGTCCAAGCCTCAAGGTTTCTGCCTTGCATTTCTGTTCTCTCAGAACAATTAATCTGTTCGGTTTTGGTTGAGATGTTCACATTACTGCACAATATAGGGTTTTGGATTAATGCACATCTTGATTTTCTTTTTTTTAGCTCTCAGTCTTAGAACAGGCCTGCTCCCCTTCCCCATCCACCTCCCCCCAGCCCCAAACAACTTTTGCGAGCTTCAGATATGGAGATCTTTCCTCCTTCCACTGATAGACTGTTTCCATCCTGCCTCACCAGCAGAGTTGAAAACCTAGAGGGTCCTGTGAGCCTATGATGTAAACTGTACATCATACATTATCCATTGCTTGGCTATTTGTCAGGCCGCTAACAGTTATCCATTCACACCATTTTTTAATTATTATTATTTTTGCAGCATAGGACAGGAGAATGGCTTTATTCCAGCCATCCAGTTTTTACCCCCTCCTTAGTACTGCTGCAGTATGATCTGGCATTAATCACATTAGGGTTAATTGTAATGGAGAATTAAAAATGCTTGCAATGAAAATAAATCCAGGTAGAGGCAAAACCTGTGGTCATTTTTCATGAAAGTAAGAATGTGATGCAGATAAGAAAGACAATTTTGTGAGGATTTCCTTGAGGAGGATTGCCAATACTTCACATGAAAATTGTGTATTTTAAAATTTAAGTGGAATTAAATATTCTTTTTTAAAACCACTCTTAGGGAATGGCATGAAGCTTAATAATAAATTGTAGAGTTGTACTGAATTCCACTTACTATTAATCAGCTATTTTTGAACTTTTGCTGCAGGGACTGACTTTTTTTAGTCTACACATGATGCCTCATTGTGTGGCTGTGATGGGTAGGATGCACAAAGCCTCCTTGTCCAGGGGAGTTCTTAACCACCACTCTAACAGGACATAGTGTGGCAATTGTACTGCAATCTAAGAAATGATTGCAAGGAAACTGTGAAAAAGAAAAGAAAAAAGATAAGAGAGAATTACAAGAAAAAAATGCAGTACAAGTAACAGGATCTCATGCTCCATTTATAGGAGAGAGTAGAACTAAGAAGAAAAATATGTTCCAAAGTAGTTTTAGGACTTAGATTTCAATCCCTTCAATGTTTAAGTTCTTTCTCTACTACAGATCTACATGACTGTTAGTCAACACATTTGTGCACAGATCTGCCATATCTAGACACCTGCACCCAGAAAAGAACATGAGAACAGTCAAACAAAGTCAGACCAAAGATCTTTCCATTCAGTACCCTATCTCTAACTGCAGCCATTAGCACATGCTAAAGAAAAAACAGAAGAGCCAGACAAGCACATAGTGACATTTACTTGATATCTTTCAATATTGTCTAGGACTTTGTGATATTCTGACTCTCAACACAAATCTTCTTCCATTAATTAACCTGTGAAAACTTTTAGCATCCACAACATTATATAGCCAGGACATCTGCAGCTTGTTTATGCACTGAATGAACTACCTCTCGGGTGTTTTTTTCTTTTTTGTCCCAAATCTGGCTTCCCTTTGCTTCAATGAATGCCCGCTCATTCCTGTATTAACAGTGACAGTGGTCAGGGAATCCTTATTTGCCCTGTCCATGCCACTCCTCATTTTATTGACCTCTGTCAAATTTCCTTCTATACAGCTTTCTCTGAATGTTTGTTTTCAGTTATATTTCATTCTTTTGATGATGACAGACAATAATGAGAGATACCAACCCTCATTGGTCCAACCGTCCAATCTCTTATGATATTTGGTGCATCTCTATTCCCCACTAGTACAGCAGAGTTAATAAAACTTCTGCAATTTTCAGTGGCATGTGGGAATAGATACAGAAAAGAGTGTGAGGCCCTATGGAAATGGCAACTACACAAGCCCCGCAAGTCAGAGATAAGAAGATGAAAGACCATTCTCAGTGTGGTGATGTGGATGATGTAACCATGCTTGTAATGTGCCTCTAAAATCCACAGGATTATGTGACAATAGAGTGTCACCTGCTTCTTTTTTCTCCTAAGTCACTCACAACATGTAATTAGCAACTGACATATATAAAGCCTTGCCTTAGAGTTATTGTTTTCAACCATGAGCATGAAAAAGTTAACAAAAACAAGCTTAAAGTTATAAAAATATAAGTTATCACCAAAGATACAACAGCCCCTGGAGGTATTATGCACAAGGCACAATGGGCAAGATACCTTTTTTTTTTTTTGGAGGGCACCTAAGTGGCATGAGCAAAATTAATGCATTGAATCTATTGAATTCTCAAAATCCACTTTAGTATATAAAAGCATCCAATGTGTATGTCTAAATGGTTGTTTGCAAACACAGCTATGAGTTTTATATAAGAAATAAACGCATGTATAAATATGATTACAGGATTAGTGGCCATTTCTGAAAACCTGGCCCTCATAACCAAACGGAAAGCAGATTGTAAACTGTTTCCTCATTAGAATATGCTACCATTAAACTAGCTTAATACATTGGTGTTAATTTCAAATCACAAAGAAGGAAGAGCTCAACATATGTTGGTGCAATACTGGCAATAAATACCAAGTCCCCAGAGTTGAATTCCTTGCATTTACAGGTATGTTTTAGAAATATACAAATGTTTATTTGGCTTATTTTGAAGGAAGTGAAGACAAGACATATGCAATGCTATAATTCCCTGTACAACTTCTCTGTGCAAATTCATTCAGTTTGATTGATGCAAATTGATTTATTTTCCTTGTATTTTTAGCAAACTAGTTTCATAAAACTTATACTCTCTACCCAGTCCAGGAATACACCTCCTGTTGGAAGGAATTAACTTTTTATTTCCCAGGGGAAAGCACCTGCATTGAAAATGATCTCAAAGCTATTCGAAGTAAGTAACAGCTTGCTGGTCAAGCAGCACACTACCTCCTTTTTCCCTGAAATCCCTGTGTTCAAGAACTCAGGGACTCACTGACAGAAATCGTCAGTGAACAATGCAACACCACACTACAAATATCAAGGAAAACATCTGGTCATAAGTGACAAAAATAAAAGATTAAAAGTATAGCTTTTCCTTATTTCATATCAAGAAGGACATTCTGGGAATGAAGCTGGCTGTACAGGAACATGTTTTGTAATATGTTGCATCAAAGCCAGTAAAATGTCATAAAATACTAAGAACTGCCAGAAAGCAGGGAAGTCCTATATGCCAACTCCTACTCCCAGAACTAACAGTTTTTTTCAAGTGACACACTGGATTAAGGAGGACAGAATGAATCTTGGGAGTAGATATTAGAACTTAAATCTCCTGCTGCCACCTAAGCACCCTTATTGTTAGCTTCTCCCATCGGACTTTTTCTTCTATTAAGTCTCCTGCATGCTTTGAATTTTGCATTATTTCTGCTGGAGAGGTAAAGAGCACTTCTTTCATCCACTTCTTTTTTACTTCCTCTCCCACCGCACTTCTTCACACAAGCTCACATTCAGACTTGTTCCCATCCAGACTACTCTACAGCCTTCTCGCAAATGGGAGATGTGGTCTTGAACCTTTTCTGATTGATCAGAATATTAAACCTCAGTATCCAGGTTTCTCAGTAGGTGTTCTAACTGCAAAGTTATAATAGCAAAGCATAAATAAACTATTACCTCCTCATCTGGCTACCTTTGTGAGAAAGTCTTTTCTTTGTTTTATGCATGCTCTGAGCATACTTCTAATTCAGGATCTCTTAAAGATGTAGATTTTGCTCTGTTTTTTGAGGGTTTTGGTCCAATTTCAGCAGCATGGCCATATGCAGATTGAGGCAGTCTGGGCATGCAAAACTTAAACAGCCAGGTCCTGAAAATGTATATGTTGAAAGCAACCAGGCAGCACGAAGAAGTTCAAGAGATGGGTGGTAAAATGAGGTTTCTGAGAAGGTTTCTAATTTACATCTTTGGGCTCAGGAACACAATGCTTAGTGAATTTCTGGTTTAGCTTTCAAGACTAAAAAGGGAACAATTAAAGGGACTGCAGATTCCTCTTACTCTTTTGAACAAAGCAGAATCCAGGCTAACACACAACCATCTCTTCTGCGCAATGAGAGTGAGCATCTATGATGTGTGTGAATTTACCTGTCTGAGACTTCACATAGAAAAAAACCCACAATTTGAATCCACAGTTACGAGATACATATAAAATAAATTCCTCCTGTTATATGTTAAAAGAATTTTATACCATTTTTGTTACTATACATGACATTCTGTATTAAATATGTTTTGTGTGAGGCAGCGGTATCCATTAAGAACCAGAAGGTATTTATTTGCCTCACTGCATGCTATAATATTGAATATGAATTATTATTTTTCAGCATTTGTTTTTTTCCCCAATAGCTTCATATAACCTGTACATGTGATTTCAGAGCCAGTCTCATGACTCTTCCTAATACCGAGTGTAGAAAATCTGTAGAGGCACAGCTGGATTAAGAACCAAGAGACAGGCCTCTTTACCCAGCTTTCAGAGAACTTTGTGAATGGCTCTTCACCTCTCCCGCCTTACTTCACTCATCTGAAAAATGAAGGTATAAGGAAAAAGTTGGGTCTTTTGCAAGGTAGAGCAAAGGGGTTCTCAGATTCAGAGCTGCCTGAAGGGAGGTGCCAGATAGGCATTAAGTTTGCCAAGTCCATTCTTGTTCCAGTTGACAACAGAGGGAAATGGCTGCAGATGTGCAGGGTTGAAGTCAGCAGGAGACAGCCACAGTGAACCAGTGTACAAGAAAGAGCACACTACTGAAATGTTTTGTTCCGACAAAGTCACTGCACAAGAGTTAATGAATAATATGTTTAGAGTTATGTTTTAGAATGCTGAAAATACAACTGCAAACCTTCTCTGTTTTTCAGGAAGTTCAGATGCTGTTATATTCTTCCCCTTTCTCCAAGCTACATTTCATTATGAAGCTCTGAACGTTAATATGCTCCTGTTCTAAAAGTGTCTATGTTTTCAGCATTTCTATTATTGTCAATTACAGCAACTCAAAATAAAGGATTAGCTCACTAGCTAATTATTAATTATTATGAATTATCAAATATTTTGTTGAACTGTAATTGATACTCAGTAAAACTGAACTCCAATGTACAGTTAATAGCAATCTGTTGAGATCAATCCAAATTTTTCATCTCCTCAAAGCCTTTTAATTATATATCTATTGAATGAATACATATAAATGTATTTTAATTAAGTTAACTTTTAAAAATCATCCTCAAAACAATCACTGGCCAGAGGGAAACTGCTAGTATGGTGTCGTAATTTCTGCAGAACTCCCATACCAAATCTAATAATGCATGTCTGTGCTGATATTGAAGATTGAGAGCTACAATACCTTTACTGCCTGTTTTTAATTAATTAGGCATGTATTCATCCAAAAAACCTACGTATGTGTTCTTTGCAACACCTATTTCCATATATGCTGTGGAAAACCAGAGATGTTAGGTCTCACAAGTCCAAACATTTTTATTATCCAAAAATTAATTGAGCTATAAACAAAAAGGAGAAAAAAATCAAGCATACTTTTAATAAGCAGACAATTGAACACAGTATTTTGGCTTTCCATAACACAGTCTACTTTTTAGGCTTTGTGTCTGACTATCACCTTTGCAGTGAAGTGACCTGCTGTTGAAAGCTACTGGGTTGCATTTTAAAAATCCCTGGCAAGTGCTGGATCCCCCTTGGACAGGGAGTCACCAACTGTCTTCAAATTCTGAGACTCTTCAGAGTTCTTTTTTTTTGTTTGTTTCCCAGAACATCGGCAAATGTTTATTAAATTGTTTTTTTCTTGGAATCTAGGTAATATCTGAGTGTCATGCATGCTCCCCAAAAGGAATTGTTTTCAACAAGTGTGCTATAAGGTTATTAATGAAAGGCATATCTTTCTAGCATGTCTATATGGTATTCTGATTTCTCAACAGAAATGTTTGTAGCAGGATACCTGCATGTGTTAAATGTGGATTAGAGACTGGCTGGAATGAAACGGATGTACACATACTCCATTCATTAAGAAAACTTCTATATGTAACTGAATTTTGCAGCTCTCCAAAACACGGAAATGAAGTGTGTCACAGTCACATGTAGCCGATATTTTTTAAGGGTCATTACGAAGATGGTTATAAATCCTAGTGTGGATAGACCGTTCAAGATCAGCGGGCCAGGGCTATGAACTCTGAAATCATTAACAACATTAATGTTCCTCAGACAGTGAGAAGCGGAGCTATAAAGCTGTGGATGATTATGAGGGGATTGTTTCTCTATTAATAGTACTTTTGTTAATCTAACCTTAGAGATATGCATAGTGGTCCTGCTTCACACATAGGGGTGATAACAGAATGATTCTAATAGAGAATAGTAAAGAGAAAGAAAGGGTACAGAGGAAGAAACAGGAATGCCTATCAGAGTGACAAATTGGGGAAGTATTTTTCTAAGCAATTTCTGCCGCTACCCCAAAATAAAGGTTATCAACCTGTCAAGGTTCAGCCAGAAGCAGCAACTCCTAGAAGAAACCAGAATATTTGGAAAGAGAGAAATTAGGGTAGAAAAACACCCAACAACTCAAAAATAAAACAATTTTGAAACAGCTGAATTCTAACAAAGGTGTTTCAAATGTAGGAAATAACATGCTCTGAATTACCTGAAAACTCTAAATACAGTTTGTAACCATTTTCCAGATTTTGACTTTAAAAAAAAACACCACCAAATTGTTTAAAACTTAATTGAATTCAATAATGTTTTTCATAGGACAGGAAAACAAAACTGGAAAGGCAATCCCAGAGTCCAAGTAGCTGCATCTCTTTACCAGAAACTCAGCTTTCACTGAAAAACTGTACGATTTCCCATTCACAAGTTTATGTAGAAGTTAATCCAGACATGAATTTGACCCAAATCTTTACATTCTATTCACCTTTGCTAAGATTCAAAATAGCTTAAATCCTTTTTTATTTCAAATTTATCCTCTTTTTTGACATGTAGGAAGTGTTCCTCTTGACCATTCCACACATGGATGGGATAAAGAATAAATATATCTGTTACCAGACATTCTTTGGTTTTGGTTTGTTTTTTTTTTTTCCTTTTTATCTCATCCTTGGTAGTATGAGAATGATTTGGAGGAAAAGCAAAATCTCTGGATCCTAATCCCAACTATGAGCTTTCGAGACTTATCCTTTGCTAAATTTGACTTGGAATAAAGAGTTGTTTTCCACATGTTTTACCACTGGGAAGCTGCAGAGATCAATGCACTTGATTACAGCTTGTACATTCATATCACGGAACCTGTTTTACGTTGTTAATAAGAGCAGTCTGACATTAGCTCAAAGAGAAAAGCAATCACTTAAGCTCTTCCCATTTGCTTAGTTTTTAAGTGCCAAATGTTACCTCCTGCATAGATATTCATAGGGAATGAGCCAAAGGGGACATGAAATTCTGTGAGCTTCCCTTTGCACAGTTTTATTCAATCTTTTTCTCTGAAAGGTGAAGTTTTGTGGGCTGTGGAATGACCAACAGACTCTCTCCTGCTTTTCTTTTTTGCTGCTTTTCTGGCCTCTTGTGATCCATCCCTGTACCTCTTTGAAAGGGGCACAGCTATAAAGCTTCAGTTAAGCTCCACCAAACAGCTGTGACTGAGGCATGTGTGTGTTTGTAGAGATGTAGGTGTATATGAAATAAACTTGTGTGAAACTATACATAATGATCAAGTCATCAAGATGCTAATAAAGATTAAGTATGTCAAACCAAGAAAACTAAGAAGGGTTTAGCAAGTTTCACAGAGATACGTAGCAACACAAAGGGACTGGCATTATTTTTGTACTGATCACTGAAACATGGGCCAGAGGACAGTACAGTGTATCAAATACTCCTTAATGTGTACTCCATTCATCCACATAACTGACCTTAGGGTGGCTGTAACGCAGCAACCTACATATCCCACAGTGCCTTCCTGCACTTGATGTCAGACCTCCCTAGGGAAGGAGGATGGACTGATTTATCTGCCCTCTGTCATCCATGTCACATTGTCAGAAAGTGCTATGGGATACATGGCAAAGCATTCGCACAGGCAGGAAAGGACATTCCCCACTGCCCAAAAAATGGAGAAATGTGTCTGGGCCTTCAAAAATGCATCAGCTGGTACCTGTGCTCAAAAATCAGTCTAGTCATGGAAGCATGTTTCAGGAGGATTTGCTCCCATGCACAAGCTGTGACAAATGAGATGAAAGAATGTAAGAAAGTCTTCTGTGAAAGACTAAAGATTAGGTAAGGGAGATATGCTTGCTTCTTGTTTTGTATACTCTTTAGGTACCTTGCATTGGGGGCAAAATAATAAAATTTTGATCTGAAAAAGTTTTGAAGGCATAGCAATAAGGTATTACAATACAGTACTAGGATACTTAAGCTAGTTTTTAGCGAGGCATACATTAAGAAAGGCTTCCCACAGTTGGGTAGAACTTGGTGAAACTGAAAATGGAGGGTAGGTTTATTTGCATTATGTTGTTAAGATTAATTCTTACCAAAGCTAGCAATGCCCTCTCTATTCAAGTCTAATCTCAGGCCCTCATAAGTCATTTTAGCTAGTTTATTGTACACAGATCCCTCAAGCTGCTGGTGTCAAACACAGGGAAACTACTGTGTTAAAACTTGGTTATATGGGAAAGCTGAGGTTTAGAGATGAGAATGAAGATAGGGAAGACTATCTGATTCTATCCAGAAAGAGGCAAAGAAAGAAAATCTCCATCTATATGTAGTGTATCTTCATTGAATGGATATTAACAGTTCCATAAGAATAACAATGTGATTATGTATTTTGTATGAAACATATTCACAGTTCTGTACATGCAGGGCAAACTTCTATACTTTAACATTCAGCATTTAGTTTTGTACTACTTGAAGTTTTTTTGCGAGATTAAATATGGGATAAGAGATTTGCACTATTCCTAAGAAAATACATATGAAGTTTAATTTGAGAACTATCATGATAAAGTAGGGAACTAGAGAATGTTTTTCTCCCATTTGTACCATTTATCTTCAATAAAAATGCAGGTCCTTGCCTAACACATAATTTATTGTATTTATTCCTCTCACTCTTAACATGAATATAGGTTTTTTAGGTGTTGTCATTGTTGGGTTTTTCATTTTTTCCTTTGTTCCCTCCTTCCCATCTGTACTGAAGCACTTCCCAGCACAATTCAGCCAGGAGGGCTGGAGAGCAGCTGTCTCCACAGCGCAAGCCAGTGGTTTGCCAGCAGGGCATGCTTCTGCATGGGTTCATTGGTTTTCCTCCCTCTCCCTTTTAGGTGTGATCTCACCATTTTTTAAATGCTAAGTATAATTTAAACCAGGACCGAGAGACTTCAACCTTTCCTCTGAGCAGCTAAACAGTGTTTGTCTTTCTAACACTGCTAGTCTTTATGAAGGTATTATATGGAAGCTCACTTTCAAGGAACTAAAATGACAGTATAAATTCAATGCCGCGGTCATTTATCACTTTATGATAATGCCAGAATATACAAATGATAAGACTGAAGGGCTCAGGAGAAATCTGAGGGGGTTTTATCATTTATTTATGGACTTACATAATATGAGGGAGTAAATGTTGAAGGAGGACTACAAAGACATTTCATCTAACAAGTTGATTTAGTGCTTCCCCTTCCCTGATCAATGACCTCCCTTACATTTAGAAGAGATTGAACACTCCAGAAAAAAGTATGTGTCTTCTTTATTAAAATTAGTCAGAAAAACAGGTGGGCTTAGTTATACTGTTACAATTAACGCTGTGAATAAGGTATAATTATTAATTCTTTAGCTAATGTGTATATTGCCATAAATGGCACTAAGCTTAAAAAGGGATATCTCTCACAGAGTACTGTAGCTGTTAAGAAACTTGTCAATAAGAAAGACTCAGGAGTACAAGGAGGTGCAGGATCATAACCCAGATGCAAACTGATGCATGACGAAAGGAGATTTAAAATGTTAATAATAACAAAATAGTGAAACATTATTTTGTTGGTATGCATTTCAAAGGAAATACATTTTTTTGTTGTTTTTAATTCCTTATATAATGTTAAAATAAGCCATTTATTTCCTTTAATCTTTTGTGCAGTTTGAAACTATACATACAAAACTAGGTAGCAACATATGCTACCTTTCCACCAGGTGCTAGTCTAATCTCTAAATTCTTTCCATTTATAACAGACTGACAATAATGAAATCGTCTTTGAGTTTCAGGTTGTTCTTGTTTCTTTTCAGTGGAGTAAAAGAAAACTCTGCTTAAGGTAATATAAAACAAATATAAATGCTAAATACAACATCACATTTGTCTTTGTAGGATGCTAGTTTCACATCTTGCAAGTACATCATTTGTGGTGATGATAGCTTGTAGTGTACAAGACATATGTCATACATAAAGCCTTGTGAACATACATACATTTAGCCTATACATGTAGCCTTTTAAAGCAGTCAATATCCGGGAAAGTGACAGCTGATATCTTAGATAACACAGCTCAGACTGAACAGAGTGCCCTACTTAACTGAATATATGATTGTCTATAGTTAGATGTAAGAAGTTAGCTGAGGAAAGAAGGGATTATAGCATGTCCCTATGACAAATCCAGTCTCACAGTGTTTCAAACCCGAAGCAATGCCCACCTATGTGTCTACTGCCATTTTAGTTGATAAGTAGAGTTGAGACTGAGACAGATATCTCAGGATATGGAAATATTAGTCTTTTTGGATTGCAACAAATTCCACAGGTTGTGTTACAGTGGCCTTGTACACTCTGCAGTAAAGGAGTGATAAATAAGTCAAACTGATCCCAGTTTGACTGATCCCAGTGCAAGTGATAACTTGCAAATGCCAAATTGTCTTCCCAACCTGCTATTTCTGCATGCTAGTTTTCAAATTGGTTCTGAAAGTATAGAAATTGTGTGAATAAACTGCTGATATTCCTTCCTTCATTTTCTGAGCAAGCACAGGGAGGCTACCAGAACTTTGAACTATGTGGGATTGCTGGTGCTGAGGCTTGGATCGCATCAGTGACCTTTGGGATTGCATTGGGTGCAGGTGCCCAGGTGTTGGCCGTAGGGGGCTGCAGGGGTGGCCTCTGGGAGAAGAGACCGGGACTGCCCATGATGAACACAGCCGGTTCCAGCCACTCCAACCGACCCACCGCACGGCACAGCTGAGCTCCTCAGCCAAGATAGTGGTACCTCTGGGAAAGCGTATTTAAGAAAGCGCAAAATGCTGTGCAGAAACTGTGAGAGAGGAGTAAGAAGAATGTGAGAGAAACATCACAGACACCAGAGTGTGAGAAGGACAGGGAGGAGGTGCTCCCCTGCAGCTCATGGTGAAGACCATGGTGACACAGATTGTCCCCTGCAGCCCCATGGAGGTCCATGTTGGTGTACATAGCCACACTGCAGCCCATGAAGGACCCTATGTCATAGCAGGTGGACATATCCTGAAGGAAACTACAGCCTGTGGAGAGCTCCTGGCAGAAGTTGCAGCCCATGGAGAGGAGCTCACGCAGGAGCAGGTTTTCTGGCAGGACCTGTGGCCTGAGGGAGACCCATGCTAGAACAGTTCATTCTGAAGGACTGTACCCAGTGGGGAAGTTCCTGAAAGACTGCAGCCAGTGAGAAGAACCCACGTTGGAGCAGTTCATGAAGGAATGTATCCAGTGGGAGGACCCTCAATGGTGTAGACTGCCCCTGAAGGACTTTACCCAGTGGACAGGACCCACACTGGAGCAGTTCATGAAGGACTGCAGCCCATGGGAAGGACCCATGTTGGAGCAAGGTAAAAGTGTGAAGAGGAAGGATGAACTCTTATGGACTGACCACAACCCTCCATTTCCCATTCCCCTACGCCACTAAGAAGGGAGGAGGTACAGAAGTCAGGAACAAAGGAGAGAAGTTGAACCTGGGAAGAAGGGAGGATGGTGGGAAGGTGAGTTTTTAGTTTTGACTCTACTTTTAATTGGCAATAATTTAAATTAATCTTCCCCAAATTGAGTCTGGTTTGCTGTTGATGGTAATTGGTAAGCAATATCCCTGTCTTTATCTTGACCCATGAGCTTTTCATCCTATTTTCTCCCCTTGTACTGTTGAGGAGGTGTACTGAAGGAAGTGAAGTGATAGAGAGGCTTGGTGGGCATCTGACAGCCAGCCAAAGTCAACCCACTAGAGGGATATTCCTGGAATATTTGTATTAACTATTTTATTTGTTTATAAATTTCCTTCGGGAAGATGGAATTAGTGTGATTAGGTACATTTCCTAGTGCTGTCATGGCTTCTACTATTTCATAAGACTCAAGGATTGTCAGGCCTGTTCCTGAAATGTAAAGACAGGATATTTCAAAAAAGAGGCAGATGTTATAAAAAAAAGGTGGAAGTATCTTGGACTTCTTTTCTGCCTCCAAAAAATACCTACCATGTCACAAAAAGAGGAAATATTCTTGCTAGAAACTGCAGAATAGCTCAGCTGTAAAGTTGCAGTGCAGAGCACAAGAAACACTACGTACCCCTTGGAAGCATTTTCTTGCCTATAAAGACTGCTTCAGCTCCATTTGAGGAAAAAAGATTTGTTTACTCTTTCTTATGGCATGGGAAGAGATTAAGAAGCTATACGTTTTATATACTTTTCATTAGTCTTCTTAGGGGATCTTATTTCCATTCAGAGAAGACTATGAATATATTATAGACCTCAAGAGCACTTTCAATTTCCTGGCTCCATATATGCTTCCTGGCTCCAGATATGCACCCTGGCTCCACCCCAAATCTATACCAATAAAAGGTCCACAAATGCAGCAGCACTTCCTGATCTCTTCCCATTCTCATTTGCACAGAAAGAAAGCAAAAGCCCGTAGGGCATGATGGTGTCAGCAGCATTTGCTCAATCTCAGTACTTAAGGGACCTGGAACCTGAAGTTCCTTGAACATAACTGTAGCAAGAAAATGTAGACAGGCTTAGGGACTTTGAGGCCAGTAAAATATTTAGAAAACTTTCAGGTTGCTGGTCCCAAGCGTGGGATCAAGTTCCGTATTCTGGGCACCAAGAGACTGCATCAGGTATGAGAAAAGTCAGTTGCTCTACACGGGATGAAAATGGTACTGTGTTCAAAAGTGATGCTACTGAACTTAGACAATAGGGAATGGTTGGCAGAAGTAAGATGTCACTCTGGGCTTGGGTAGGGTTCTCAGGGATTCGGAGAAGCACTTCCACCCATTTGGGATTCACAACTTCAGACTTCCTACTGAAAGCAGGTGACTGTGTTGTTATTTTTCAAAGAATTGAATAGAGCTAATTTCTATCTTCAGAAGTATAGGAGAAAGGAGTGGATGTTGTGTTCCATATTACAGCTTAATGATTTAAATACTTACTCAGAAAACGAGAGCAGAAATATGAGATGTCTAAATACAGACACAGCTGCACATGTTACATGTAGTTTACCACCAGCTCAAGACCAATGGGAGCGGCTGGTGAGCCCAAACCCCCAGCTCCAGGAAGAAAGGAACTTTCTGTGGTCTCTGAGGTCCCTGTCCTGAGGTCTCCCCTAAACAAGGAGGCAAACTAGCTGACTCCATCCTGCAGTGGGAGCATACTGGGGGATCCATTGCCATCTACTGCCTCTGACTGCTCCCACAGGGACGTCTCCAAAAGTATGAGGAAACTGTGATGCACATGTCAGCCAGGTGATGGGTTTAGGTATTTAGCTGGTGGTGTCAGGAAGACTGCCATCGTGATCTATGATGGCAGGAGCAGAACACTCTCTTATGAAAACGTGGGTAACTAAGGTTTTTTTTTTGCTGAGAAAGTGCCTAGTGATCTTTTACTACTGTGTAGAAAGAGTGTGACATCACCAACTGATTTTTTAAGTCACACTTTAAAGTGTTGACTACTTTTTGTGACATTCTCTGGGACCACATGTCAGACTGAGCTGCTTTGTGAACTCAGAGGAAAATTTACTTTTTAAATCCTCACAGACATTAGACTGAACTGTCTAGCTAATTCAAGACTGCAGGCCTATGGGAAGTCACAACACAAGTACAAGTGGCCATCTAGAAATTGATACACTGCTTTGTAATCAGTAAAAGTTTCAGGTATCCAAAAACTAGAAGGCATGGCTTGAGTGGCCAGTCCCACAAAATGAATAAACAAACATTAAATGAAATTAATTACCTGCAGCATTTGTGTATGCATATCTTCAGCTGAAAACATACATAAGAAGTCTGTTTGCACCATTTCTTATAGCACCCTCAGAAAAAGGTTTCATTTATTAGATTATTCCCCATTAGGATTTTCCCCAGATATAATGACAGAGATTGTTAAATTCATTTCTATTCAAGTAAGTTATTTTTAATGTCTAAATACATAAATAGTAATGTATATAAAGTTTTAAAGAATGTATTTTATGTAAGATCATAAGAAGTTACATAAAAATATAAGAAAAAATGTATGTTAATAACATTATTTCTTCCACGGATGATGTATTTGAAAAAAAGAGTAAGTTTTTCAATAAATCAGGCAAAAGAATCTGTTTGTTTCAATCTATAACACCTTTTAATATGAATACTTGATTTTGGTATATTTTGACTGTAAATTCAGTGCATATAAAAATATCTCTGTAGCAAAGATGCCACAAAATATATAGCATTCTGATGTTTTAGTTAGTGCATACCCAGATTCTCCTATTGCAGATAAAAAAAAAATCCAAGAAAAATATCCTACAGTTTACACATATAATGTGGGCAACCTTAATAAAAAGCTTTCATTAAATACATTTATTATAAATGGAAATAAAGCAATTCTTGTTATATTCTTCTAGCATTGTCTTACAAAAGGAAATCATTAGGGCAGCAGGTGCTGCTTATGCCCATTCATTCTATGCTAGTGTATCAGCAGAGATGCAGGAAAGCTCACACTTGGAAGAAACTAATCTCTCAACTGTGGCTGTGTGAGGAAATGGTAATTTGGCTGTGTAATCAAATTACAATGTGTTCAGTTAGCAGATGTGAGCAAATAAAGAGAAAACCAAATTTAGATTTTGTGCCAATTGCTCTTTTATATGCTTGCTTGTTTTTGAGGACTCCCTATGATTTTTTCTAATTTGCTTGGTGGTGGTAACATACCGCATGGTTTTGTACAGCTTCCGGCTGCAGCACTGCAGTTTGCCAACAGATGGCATGATGCATTTCCATTACTCGGTGTCTTTCCAACAAGATGACTGTCTGTCTGTTCATCTCTGACATAAGTCCAAACCACCACCCTAGGCCTCAGCTTTGGAAAGATTTAAGCATGTGTTTGAATTTGCCAACCAATACCACTAAATCTCATCTTTCCTGCTGCGTTAACGGCACTATTTTTTCCACTGTGGGAAGAAAGCAGTCAAATTATTTAGGTATATAATCACAGTGGAGGAGAATATTCTTGAACTATTACTATGGAACCTGTTCACTATGTTGTTGTCCAAAAAGCTAGCCAAATATATTCAATTTTATCTGAATATGGTCCTGGATAAATAAGTTAAATTATCACCTAGCACTGCACTGCAAATATTCAATCCAATATGTTTCTCATATTTCTTTCTTTACTTCTAGCCTGCACAGCTGAAGAAAAGTTATAAACAGTTACATGAGAAGGATGTTACATGAACTAGTAGTATGAAATAGGAGTGTGAAATTGGATGCAGAATTGTGTGAAATACACACTGAATACACAGTGGACGCCGGCACTGGACATGAGCTACTTCTTGGCTATGTAGTCAAAGCTTGAGCATGGAAATTGCAGGAGTTCCTCTTTACCTGCAAATTCAGTTCGTCTCTAACCATGGAAGTACAACAGATTCCTCCGTGCTTTGAAATTAACAGTTAAAGCTCTGAAATGAATTATTCTTGAGTAAGTATTTTTTTTCAGGACTCTTGTCTGATGGCACAGAAGAAGCTATGGCATTACCTACATGCCCAGAGGAGCAGTAGGGGGAATGGATACCGTGTTAGGAGGTAATTTTGTATCTCAATAGCATTTGGAGGTTAATCTTCAGTTTCAATGTATGGGTGGTAGAATATATGTGAAATAGGGGACATGCAATTAAAGATTTTATTGAACTGCAGAAATGTGTATAACATGCTAAACAGGACTAGACCAGACCATATGCTGGAGAGTCAATGAACACATAGGCCAATGCTAATTGACTTTCATTTAAGGAAAAAATCTTGTGAACTCTTCCCAGTTTCTTCTATGCTTCTTATTAATCATATCAGTAGAAGTGCTGATACATGATGCTGAATACAAAGATACCTGTCTGTTAGGCTGTCCAAGCCTAAAGGTTCAGCTACTAAGCCTCTTGCCACCACTTCCCAGAAAAAAGAGTTTGCTGTTGGCGTATAATCTTTGGTCTTGATGACTTTATGTCTCACCATAATTAAAAACATACTGTTTGTTTTGCTGGTTTACTACCTTGTTTTGAGACTTTTCAGCTTGTCAGGGTTAAGACCATTTAAAGTATTCCAGTTTGGTTTTGAAATGTCCTGTTTCTTTATCTCATGGCTTGCAGAAATGTAAGAGTATTACATCAATAGAAATACCTTTACCAACAAAATCCATAATCTCATAAAAAATATTAAGTTAGGTTGACAAGATTTGTTTTGTGTAAACCCACACAGACTGTTAGTAATTATATTGCCTTATTTCACTTTTTCAAGTCCTATTTCAGCCATAGAGTTATTTTCTTTGGGATCAATACTGGGGTTGACTTGGGTCACCAAGCAGAAAAGTACAAAGGAAAACAGGTCAAGGCCTAATCATTTCTCACACCCTTTTTTTCACCAATTACTTGAAGTGGAAAATATCTAAAGATCTTGAATCACTTTCCATGTCAACCTGATTTGAAGTCTGGATAAGTCTTTGGAGAATGTATGAATTTTTGTGGTATTTTCATGTTCACTGCTCAGACTTCAGTTTCTTCACTTGTAAGTGTGGTGTTTCTCAGAGGAAGAATGCATTAAACCCTGGGAAGACAAGAAGTCAGGGGTATTTCCATTGTTTGGACTGCAGTATATTGACCCTTTGGAGCTGGAAAAGGCTTTGTTCCTGAGGGAAGATGTTCACTGGAAAGGCAGGGGGAATATCATTCACGAGGCATTAATATTTAACAATGATGTCTCTCTCACTTCTCCTCAGGCTTAAAAGAAATTATGCTTGTTTGAGAAAAGGGCAAGGAAAGGAAAAATACAGGACCTTGCTCAATGAGATGGAGTCTATTAGAAGCAGAGAGACCTTGACAAATGTTTTAAAGATTTCAGGAAGAAAGATGGCCGCTTCTGTGCTCTAACTGACAAAGACTTTGTTGGGATGACATTCTGATTCAATAACTTTGCTTCTCTATCTACAATTGCACTTAAAGGCCAGTTTATTTTAGAAAAGCTATCTTGTCTAGCTGTGACTTATAGTTAGTTGCTACTACGTCCCTTTACGAGAGGAGCTCTTTATTTGGTGTAGATTTAACTCTGTTAAAGATGTCACATATTAAGCAACTTTATCCTCAGCATTGGAGCCCAGGAAGCCAAAGGAACTTAGCCATTTATGGAGACTAAACCCAGAACAATCTTTAACTGTTTACACAAAAAGAATAAGTAAAAAAACCCAAACAAACAAACAAACAACAACAACAAAAAAACCACAACACAGAAACACTTGCACAAGTCTGTGGTAAAGCTTTATTTAGGTGGTAGAGCAGAGGAAGCAAATTTTTTCCTGTCTTGGTAAGGTTCGGATACTATCTAAGCTCATTTTTTGCAAACTCAGAATAATCTGCCAAACAGACATGAGCTGGTAAGCCTTCACCTGGCAAAGTGGTAGAGCTTTGTGAGAATATACCAAGCTGGATGTCTTCACATCTAGGATCAGAAGATTCCCAAACATTTCTCAACCAGGACTTTCAGGGTCAGCAAAACAAGCCATCAGTAGAAGCATGTTACTTTAACAGAAAGATCTCTGGGTTCCGGTCAAGACACCAAATAGTCAGATGATATGAAGTAGACCAGTTTTTGGACTGCAAGATTGCAGTGTCACTTTATGCAATATCTCCTCCAGATAAGGACTGAATAAGACATAGAACATTCATGGAAAAGGGCCGTATACTGTAAAAGTATTTCTCTCCTCTGTTTAGTCACATGAGACCAGCCAATTTTCAGGTCAATTTACAAAGCCCTTTACAGCTCTCATGAATGAGACAAGGACTGAAATAATGTCATTTAAGAGACTTTATTACTGCTATATATTCTGATCTACCATAAAAACTGGTAGTTTTTGTAATTATGATGTGTATTTTTATAACAGCTTTTGTTAGCTTTTCATAATTATACACATGGTACATTGCTTACGTTTTTTTCTTTTAAGGAACCTGAGTATTAAATGTATGCTAAGAATGAATCTTATTATTAAAGCTTCTTGAACTGCTTATTTTGCATGCCTCATTTTCTTGACTCTGAGTCTCAACAGATTCAGAGTAACCATGTGCATGTTTCCTCCTAGATCACATTAATCATGCTGTGCAAGACTGCAGGCTGTCTTATTTCTCCAACAAAGAAGTTCCTATCATACAATAATAGAATCATAGAATCATAGAATCACTAAGGTTGGAAAAGACCTCTAAGATCATCAAGTCCAACCGTCAACTCAACACCACCATGCCCACTAAACCATGTCCCTAAGCACCTCATCTACACATCTTTTAAATACCTCCAGGGATGGTGACTCCACCACTTCCCTGGGCAGCCTGTTCCAAGGCCTGACCACTCTTTCAGTAAAGAATTTTTTCCTAATGTCCAATCTAAACCTCCCTTGGCACAACTTGAGGCCATTTCCTCTCGTCCTATCACTAGTTACTTGGCAAAAGAGACCAACACCCACCTCGCTACAACCTCCCTTCAGGTAGTTGTAGAGCGTGATGAGGTCTCCCCTCAGCCTCCTCTTCTCCAGACTAAACAACCCCAGTTCCCTCAGCTGCTCCTCATAAGACTTGTGCTCCAGGCCCTTCACCAGCTTCGTTGCCCTTCTCTGGACACACTCCAGCACCTCCATGTCCTTCTTGTAGTGAGGGGCCCAAAACTGAACACAGTACTCAAGGTGCGGCCTCACCAGTGCCGAGTACAGGGGCACGATCACCTCCCTGCTCCTGCTGGCCACAATGTTTCTGATACAGACCAGGATGCCGTTGGCCTTCTTGGTCACCTGGGCACACTGCCGGCTCATGTTCAGCCGGCTGTCAATAATATCAATACATGGTACACTTGTACTTCTGCAGTTCTAGTTACCATTGATGGTTTTGTTTATTCCTAACCTCTGTCTTTCCCTCTGATGTTTTGAAGTATTTGTACATCTTTACATCCACCAAAGCTTTAAAGCTGAGCAACTGACACGTTTGCAGACAAATCACTCAAAGGAAGTATGCATGAATTTATTTTCTCAAGTGCCTCCAGGTGATTAAGCTTAAGGCCAAATTCTGCTCCTGTGAGCAGAACCCAAGAAGTATTTGCCTACAGGAACTGTGGGAATCTCTCCTTTCTCACTCTGTCTCACATCTGGTCCTGAGGTACCAAGGCCACAGCTTCTATCACAATGCTAAGCTTGAGGTAGTATAGTTATATAAATTACTGCTTCTTATCCTTTACGTGTTTCTCAAGCAACAAATGCATTTTTCAAAAAAGCCACTGGTTCCATCTTTTCCAGACCTTTGCGTATCTGGATGCATCAGTCACTGCACACTAAGCTGACCCAGAAGGCTGCTGCCCCCAGATCTAGTGTGGCCCAGGAGTCCTAACACGCCCTGAAGTTTTTGTGCCCTGAGTGGGCACGATTCTCCCCCTCACAAACTGAGCAGCTACCTTAATGTAGGGGGCAGAACTGAATCACAGCAAATGATTATTCATCTTAATGGCAGACAGAACTTCCCTTCACAAAACCACCATCTGGGTGTGATAACTGTGGCTGAAATGTGTGTTTAGCTCCAGGCTTCTGCAGAAACTAAAAATATCTGCCAGATGGATACAGATGCCTCAAATTCTTTTCCTCCTATGTGAACTCTGTGCATTACAGTCAATCTCCTTTTTGATCATTACTCTCACAGCTCCTAAGTCTTGCTGTCCTGGAGTTGTTCCTGTTCAAGAAGACTGGTACACAGCACTCCCACTTCAGATTCTCCATCATGTCATTGCTAGCATGCTCTTTTCAGGTAAACTCAATCTAAGCAGTGTCAAGAACATCAAGGCAAGTACTTGATTATAAAGAATGTGCCCACTTGTATTTTAACTTTTGTATTAATAAATTCACCATTAGCCACTTGCAAATTGGGAACTATGTTAAGCACAATACAGAAGGTCACCATCAACCAGTACTTAAATTAAGCTACTATGTGGTTTTAAGTCATTGTCTTCCTAAACCTCATGCCAGGGCCCTGAACACATTCTCCACCATTGGAGTTCAGTTGACTGCTGACAGCTGGTTTGCTGGTGGGCATTGTTGTGATGAGGGAGCTGAAGGGAGGCTTCAGCTTGCAGCCATGCAGTGAGCATTGCAGCCATGTCTGTGCTTGGTTATGTACTTAGTCAATCCAGAACCCTGACCTGTAGATTTGACTTCTTCACTTGACCAGCCTGCTGTTGCTGATCCCTTACATCTGAGTTGCAAACCTACTTTTACTGGAAGATTCTTCCCTCCCGAATAAGTATTTCTCATATTTTCTTAGGAATATAATGTTTAAGCATTTGGTGACTTTTTTATAAAGCTGAGAGGTGTCTAAATATCATAGACGTCTAATGTGGTTACCGGTCCCATAAGGAAGGTGATTGAACTGTTGCTAGACGTTTCCGGGGGTTTTATCCATCTAAGTCTCCAGCTCAGTGGAGTTCAGAGGGACAGTTTCCTATTCAAAGCTTTTGCTTGCCCCTTTGCCATCAGCCCTTCTGCTGCTCTTATATGCACAGAAATATTTAACGAAGTTTGTTGGTACTGACATATTCATCATATTGCAGTTGGTGTTGATCTCACAAATAATTCTGTTGTGTTCGCAGAGAATGGGTAATGGAATGGGCAAAAAACATATTCTCATAGAGACAGAAAACTCAGCATAAAAATGCAGTTAGGGAGCACAGAAAACAGCAGAGTCGCTTTCAGCATGGAGATCACAAAAGAACTAATTTGCCAGAATGCCATTCCAAGCCCATGACCACAGCATTAGTAATGCTGCAAGAGTATGGAGTGCACCTGAGCCCTATGCTCATTAACCTTTTGGGTTAATGTGCAGCTCACAAACATAAAGGGTCTCTGTGTGGTGTAGGAGAATAGAGGGGGGAAAAGCAAGAATGAGGGAAGGAAAGGAGTGGGAATAACTCAAGGAAAAGACAGAGTCCTTTTGATTCTTGAAATGAACTGAACATTGTTTTTCTTCCATGCAGAACTGTAAAAAAGTGAATGAAGAAAAGCATTCCAAAAGAGAAATGAATTTGTGTAACTATGGCTTCGAATCTTACATATATTTAGATTCGCTATCAACCAGATAATTCTCTCATAAGGAAACTGCTGAACAGTATAAACATTTGATCTCAGATTTGTCCAGATTCCAGGCCTGATCGCCTTTATTTTCTCATCAATGACCAACGTAAAGTGACCAGATGTCTCAATTAGATTGCACAAGTACCAATTTTTAATAGACTGGCCCAGTGTTCAGTGATGTTTTTATTACGATGCAGAGACATCCTATTGTTATTCTGCCACTGATCCGCCCTCAGTACAAAAATGGCTGATTCACAGACTCTGCTCCTCCTCCCCTCTATGTTATATCTACAGTAGATGATCAAATTCTCATTAACAGAGGGGAGAGTACAGCCTGACACCTGCAAAATGTTTTCTAATATGACTGCTTAATGTCTCTTGGCAATGCTGGTCTGTAACAGGAAGCCCAATAGCGGTGCAGCCAAGGATGCATTGCATGAGATCTCTATCCCCAGGCAATTTAACTTGGACACAACAGACTTGGAATGCAACTTCACTTTCGTCTGCTGCCCTGTGCTCGCTCCCATTTCACCATCTTCAGCACACCTTTTTTCCTATTCATCGCGGTCTCCCCTCACCATTCCCTTTCAACTCCTCATTTTCATTTTCCAGATGGAGAGGCTGGGCCCTTCTCAAAGCTAGTCTCACGGATTACATGAATAAGGAGACTGTTTCTGCTGCTGTTACATTTAGAGAACATAAACTGTTCCTGAAATTTGTGTGATTTAGGTAGGCGTGATCAATGACCAAGACTTTATCTCTTGGTTAAAGTTGAATCAGGCACAGCAATTAGGGGTATCAGGCTTCTGATAAGCTTCGTAGAGGGACCTTAATTGTTTATGGCCATTTGTATTAAACTAAGATGTATAGTGGTGTTAGTTGTCTAAATTGCTATTTAATATATCCTACTATTTATAATATTTTGCATATACACAGTTTTCTTTGCAGTTTCAACAGTCTCTGGTGCCTTTACTTCCTGTTCTAATCAGTGAGTGGAAGATGCTATTTGATCACTTTCTGTTCAAGAGATGGCAGCATTCAAAGAAAGTGAGTGCTGCACTGTGCTATCAGCACAGCTTTTATTCCATACAGGTTAAGCTTGTGAAGCATCTCGGAGTTTTTGATCAGTCTAAAACACAGCACATTTGCTTGAAATAGGACTTTGAAATTTTACCTATAAGTTCTAAATGAGATAGTAATACAAGCTTCTCCAGCTCTTTAATACTGAATGCAGTTATGTCATTTTATCTGCATAGTAAATGAAATTAAAGCAGCATAGACATAACTCTTACATTTTCAAAACTGCTAAGACAGCTCTATGTACATTCAAATCTTTCTTCCCATACATACTTATTGCAGAAATATAGTATGGTATATTGCTGTTTTCAGACTGAGTGCTTGCTGCTGCATTCACTGAATTCATACCTAATTAATGCTCCCATTCACTTTAGGATCAGAAAGGTCAATCCTGCAGCATTTGACCACTTTGGCAATGATTCATGTCTTTGTTCTTATATTTTGTCATGTAATTAGTGCCAATGAAGTCCCCATGGGTCCTTCCAGTTGCATACGAACCTAATTCATGTGTTGGACTAGGAACCTTGAATTGTATTATAACTTAGACATGCCAAGTCTAAGCACCCCGGTTCTAAGTACCTTGAATGTTTAGACTCCAGCTTTGTATCAAGATTTGTCAATAGGATATTTGTAGTTGGGAGAATATTTCTCTTAATTCAGATACCTCCTTATTGTAGTCTAGCATGTGCAAATATAAATGACCTTTTGGAAACTGAAGTTTTGCTGCAGTTCATTGCTGGCATTCCATTGGTAGATGGACATCTAAACTCAAAACGACTTTTTTTTTTTAATCTAAGTAAGTAAAAATAAAAACACTAATATGTTCAAAGCAAGTTAGTATATGTTACAGGTCAACAACATTTTTCTCTGCCTCTTGTAAGAATGATATGGATGGCATAATGTAATATGTCTGCACACTAAAAAATACTGCCTGATCAGTTTAGTAACATTAGCAACACCAGGACTATATTTCATATCGCTCCTCTCTTCTTTTTGAAGGATTGAACTCTTTCATCTAAATGTATGTAAATAGTAATAAATAGCAGACTGGATTTCTGCTCTGTGGATTTTGCTCTGATCTGTGCTGGTCCCTGGTCTGGGCTGGCTCTCTGCACTCTCTACTGCATCTTATTCCCCACCACAGCAATAAGAAAAATTGTTGTTTCACAGCCTTCTCCCACCAAGCAGGCACTGCAGTCCTAGGCACCCAAAGTAGGCAGGCTGGGATGAGGCAGGTCTTCAGGCAGACGCGAGTCTGCCTCCGAACCGCACAACATACTTCATCTCTAATAATAATTCATGCCTCAGCCACATTAGTGCTGTACAGCACCCGACTGAAACAACAATACTGTAGGAATGAGAGATGCTTTCCCTTTTGTTACCGACATGAAAGCTTTATGTTTAGAAAGCTGCTAGCTTTAGAATCAAGTTTTGTGCTCTGATTAGTTCGTGTAAAAGATATTTATATGTTTATATTCCTTGTGGAAAATGTTGCTGAAAAGCATTCAGGTGCAATATCAGTCCTTGGTAGATACTCGTTTAAACAGGTCTGGTTTTGGTTGCTTGGTTTTTTAACAAATCGGGATATTTTTCAAGGAATGTAAACTTTCATGTGAGAATTGCCATTTTGCTGAGAGCCTGGTTTTCAGGGAAAAAATGATAAAAAGTGTTCATTCATCCCTATCTGCAAAATGGACTCTGTAATGTTCAAAAATCCCACAATTCTATTATGAAAGTGTATGAGAGTTCCTTTTTTAGAATGCAAGTTCCTGAAAACAAATGCTTCCATGAGAATTTTGGTTTTCTTTGGGGGTGGGGAGAAACCACTTACACAATGTCAATCAACTTCTTGAAAATTCTTAAAATAGTTCAAAACCTTTTTTTTTTTTTAAATTAAAATCCCACTTTACTAAACCTATCCTCATGACTTTGGTAAGACCTGGTTCATATTTTTTGAAAATTTAGTGTTGACTGTGTTATGAATTAGAAGCTATATGTGAATGTGTGATATGACTAAGTTGTAATAAATTCAGTAAGACTGAATAGTAGATTGTAAGGTATTTTAACAATTACAAGAGAGCTATAGCTTTTCTTCCACTTCAGAAAGACAACTAAATGAAGTAGCCTTAAATGAAACATCTAAGGATTGTAGTTATTCATGATGGTTTTGTGAGTGAATCAAGATCTTGGTGTGGCCTTTTCCCTCCCTCTGTTACTGTTGTTGTATTCAAAAAGAATCTGCCTACAATAAATTATCTTTATTGCTGCTTTGCTCTTACATAAATCTTTTTCCCCAAGATGCTCTTGATACCTTAATAGCTTATGTGAATCAAACCTTTTGTGAACCCTGTGAGGTAAAGGACTCCCCAAACCCTTGAACCACTCTATCTGAAGAAAATATCAAAGAAACTGCAATGACAGAAACTTTCCCCAGTGTTTCTGATCTTATCATACAGGATTTCTGAGAAAGCTGCCACGCTTAAATTTAAAACCTGAAAAACATATTAACTCATTGCAAGCAAATAACATTGAACTAAAGATTTGAGTATCATGTTCTCCTGATCAATTCAATAAAACAGAAAATGGGATAATAAAAAATCTCTTCTATATATTAATAGACCATCCATAATCCCTTCCAAGTAGATATGCTCCATGCCTATGTCCTCTGATACACATTGGGGAAAAACATTCTTCCTGGATAATATTAATTCACCAACAACTGGCCTGAAGTATCAGATTAATCAACAGACTCTAGATGATAACTACTACACGTATTGCTAGTTTTAGTTCCTGTTTAGTCAAGTACTTAGGCACATAGAAATCCCACTTCATTCCAGAGCTAAGTACATGATTAAATGTTTTGCTGAATGGAGATGGACTGCTGAAATAAGACACTGGGCAGTATTTCAGCTCCTGACATCAGTCAGATCTGTATCCTCCAAAGATCCAGATAGAGACATCTATTAACTTTATTGCATTTCAAATCAGGCTCATAATATGTAGGGCTTTCCAGTTCTTCTAAGATATTTTAGTCAATTGAGAAAAAGATTTCACAGAATTTGAAATTTCTGCTACCAAATTAATAAATTAGTTTTTTTTCCCTTCTGGGCTGCAACATTATTTAGTTGCTCATCCATTTGTTTTCTGGAGTCTATAGCAACCAGATGCTTTATGCTACAGCCAGTCTTACCTTACCCAGTAAACTAATTGTCACTACTTGCCACAACAAAGAGACTGAAGTAAATGAAAGCTTTTCTCTTAGGAAAAAAAAAAAAAAAAAAATCCATTCTTTTCCCTTCATGCAGCTTTTTTTTAGGAAAATGAGCTGATCAAAGACATCCACTCCATAAACTTCACTGATATGTAGTATTAAGTTACGACATCAACCCTTAAGTAAAAAGTCTCTACCTGTTACATACCTTAAAGCTATCAATGATATTAAATCTTATGAAGTGAACGTTAAAGCTGTTTTGGTTACCCTGTGCTGGAGAAATGCTTAAACTGTCAACTCACACAGATAAAAGAGGGAAAGGCAAGAACTCTATCATGTATCAATGAAAAACAAACTTGCTAGCAAATTATGCTTTTATTTGTATCACAGAAACTTCAATCTTATTTTTTTAAAAAAATAAAAGGGGGGGAAGGGGAATTATCAGTATGGGCATAACCTTGGTTTTCCTTGAAATTCAATTCTGTTAAACACAAATCCTCAGATTACCTTTGTAGCTTTCACCATGTTACCAGTCATGTTTGTTCAATATAGCACTCTTCATTTTTTTGCTTTTTTATAAAACAGCAGATTATTCAGATAGCCTCTCTAAATCATTAAATCAGTCTAACCATGTATTAAAACATCTTGCAAATTCTTCAAAATGCTGTTTTCCTGACATATTTCTTTAGCAGTTGTGGAGTGCATTTCCCCCTTCCTCTGTGCCACCATATGATCTCAGGAATTCCTGTTAGCCCTTAACCATTGTGTAACAAGTTGAGCGGTTGAGCGTCCCTTGACCACATCAGGCACCCTTGCATGGCTAAGGTGGGGAGCAACACTAATCGTACCAGGAACACTGGCTACCTGATCAAGGTAGGGAAAAAAAGCAGGGGATAATTTGTCATCCCTGAGACGCTCTGAAACACTCCCTACCTGGATCGTAGCTCAAGTGGAATGATACCATGGTTACCATGGAACAATACCATAATTACTATTCCGGATCACCCCGGATAGTGACCAGGATTGAAATTTACTGGTTACTAAAGCCAATCATCTTGCAAACCTATAAACAGCGGTCCCAAGCAAGATCCTTTGAGCTTTCCTGGATTGCAGCGAGCTGCGCCCAGAATCTCCCACTGAGTGGGACGCTTCTCAGAGTTCGCAAACTCGAGAGTTTGCGATATTTGGAGGACTATTGGGACCTGGGCTGAAACACTCCTCAGCCAAGCCACTCCTCGGGGCTCAATCCTTCACCTGTTGAGAAATGCCAAGACATTTAACGTGAGTATTTCACAGACTCGAGGGGGATTTTTAACAGGTACCTTTATCTAGCTTTAGGATCCTATGTGTGTGTGTGTGTGTATGAATTGATTTAGATAACCAATAGTAAGCACAATCTGTAATTAAGTCACTGTAGTGATTGTAGTAGACTCTATTAACTCACTTGGTAAAGGTTAAATTAGTCAAAGATTAAGTGCTGCTAAAATCTTATGATCCACCTTAAAACTGTGAATGAACTTTAGATTGCTGCTAAACACATATAATCCCTTACACATAAACCATTGACCAAGTCTGAGACTAGGGGTAGATCCAGGGGCACCTAGACTCCTCTCTGAGGAGTTTAGAAAGCAAGGGGGTCTACTCTGAACCTTGTGACTCAACAGGAGGGTCTCCCTTACACTTCTGGTCCTCAGTCTCTGCAGAAATCATTCCAACACAATTCTGACACGATTTTTCCTGTGTATACTTAATCCATGTAATGAGTAATAAAGTGAGCCTTGCCATTGCATTCTGTTAATTCACGCTTTTATAGATTTCTATTAAAACTACTATTTGCTGATACCTTTGCCCGTGATTCTTTAGGCGGCCTCAAAA
The DNA here is from genome assembly GCA_013400755.1 of Pelecanoides urinatrix. Taxonomy (NCBI): domain Eukaryota; kingdom Metazoa; phylum Chordata; class Aves; order Procellariiformes; family Procellariidae; genus Pelecanoides; species Pelecanoides urinatrix. The sequence continues at coordinate 38,722 of VZTQ01007401.1, read as the reverse complement.
CCACTCATTCACAACAGCAGTACAGAACCCAAATGTGACAAGGAATAAGCTCATTGATGTAAAGAACTGGTCCTATAGACAGACCTCCACTGGGCAGATGGTTATTTTTAATAGTCTGACCTAATTTCTTAGTAGTGATCCAGGGATAGCATAAAGCACTATGGAGGAACCAGTCTATTGTGTTGAAGTAAGAGGAGAGAACACTAGATACTCATAACAGCAACATTCGTTGGTCTGAGTTCAGTCTTAACAAAGCCCACAAGCATTTACTGTCACAACAGTTAAGGATTCTGAGGATGGGAAGACTTATTATGACTGACCTATCATATGATATCAAGCCAAACTAGCCACTTTTAGGAGCTGAAAAAAGCCTTCAGAAAGTGTTTTTTGTATGACTACTGAGTTATTCCTGACTTCCTTCACTGCATTTTCTTGCTTGTATTTTCTCTCTTCTCATAAATGTTACTAAACCTGAAGGTACGCAAATTGCGTTATCTCTTTCTTTCCTTCCCATCTTTCTCCCATTCTCATTCCCTCAGTTTCTCTCCCATTTTGCATTCGATCTTTCCAGAACTACTAAGATCAGAGGCTGGTAATAAATCTTAATGAAAGGAAGAAATACAGGTTACAGATTTCAAAGATATGAAATCTACTTTTGTTCCCATTGTATTCAGTGAGGTTCACTTTAGTTTGAACCAAAGTTGAGAGGAGAATCTAGGCCACAGCAAACAGATGCTCAGAGGCTGCTATTTCAGCACAAAACAGCAGCCATGCCTGAAAAAAATAACTGGACAAGAATTTTTATATAGTTTTAGCTACAGTTAGTCCAATTTCTATTCTTGCATTCATCAGCTCTGCACAGTAGGAGACACAAAATACATCTGAAACTAAAACTAGTAAATTTTTCCTCCAGAAATTCATTAGAAAAGTTGTCAAGGACAAAAGCAACGCTCTATAGTCTGTTGTGTGTTAGCTAAAACAAGTTTATAAACAAGCTGCATCTACCTCTTGGATGGAGAGTAAGTAAAGTACTGTTCTACCACACTATGGTGCTCTGTTAGAGTAAGGGCTATTTCCCCCAGGTGGACCTATTTGTACAAACATTCCTGGTAAAAGAAAATGTAACTTATAATGGTCAGTTCACCTCAGACATAGTACTCAGCATCTTAGTTGTTTTGAAAACTAAACTTAAGTCCAGTTGTTTTCAACCTTATTTAACAATATTTTTTAATTGATGGGAGAAAATAATATTCTAGTATCATGAACACAGTTCAGTTACTATGACTGATCTTACTAATATTCACCCTCAGTGCATCAATCACCCAAACTGAAACGCTGGGTAAAGCTCCTGCATATTCTCTGATGTCTTAATACTCCATTGCTTTATGACTATATGAAAACAAGTTATGGGAAAATACAGTCAATGAGTTTCCCTCTCTTCACTGAAAACCCCAACTTAAGATGTTGATACATGTTCATGTATAAATTATAGCAATAGCAGAAAATGCTTTGTCTCCTCCCACATGCCAATTGTGCATCTTCTCTAGGACACTTAAACGAGAGATGCATCGAGTGACCTGGAAATGTAGCTCTCCTCATTGTACTGTGTTCAAGACCTTGAAGATTTCTGCAAGAACAGGCAGCAAGTGAAATTGCTTCCACATAAAGCCATTTCTTAGAGATTTTCCTATGAGAAGTTAAGGGGCTTTATGTTAACAGGCACATTATGATTGAAGTTAGTAGTTATGATCTTAACAGACGGATAACTATTAACTCATTTTCAGTGTAAAAATTGTGTCTGAAGATATATCCCAAGAGTCTAGAAATCTTCAGGTAGACAACATAGGAGGCTGTTTCACATAAAAAATTATTAGGCTGGGAATTGGAAAACGGAAGTCTCCCTAATCAATATGGCAGCTACCCTTGGGCAAATGCTTTCGTATTTATGTGTGTCTATTTCTGCTGTCATCTCCATTTGTTTATTCTATCCAGATTATACAGCTTTAAGGCCAGAACTGTTCCTCAATATATATTTTAAGCAGTAGGTCTGAAAACTCAAGTGTCAGTGTCAAAGGGCTAATTTAGTATCTATAAGAAAACACCAATCTCATATTTCATTGCAATATATTGGCAATTTACTGTCTTTTCAATACTAAAGTGACTTTTGAAGATCTTCCAGGCAAGAAATCCTGTCAGTCCTATAATACACTAGTAGAAGTCCAGTTAACAAACCTACAGCCTCATTTCTTCACAAAGTGGAAGAAATGGTCATCATGACTTGGTCTGCATGAGAAGAGCATACGGTTGTGACAGCGGTTTCAGTGTGTCTTGGACAGCCTTTCATCCAGCCAGCTATACCTTTCCCTAGCTATACTCCCATACAGGAGTCCTTTATAAAATTGCACATGGATCAATTTTATGTGCAGTGTAATACCAATATTTAATCTTTCTTTGGAGTAAATGTTTTTTTGAAGTGTTTAAGCACCATATGCCCAAATATGCTTATGTGCTTACAGTTAAGCATATGCTCAAGGACCCTGAGAAAGTAATATCAGTCATGTTACAAAGGCAGAAGCAAAATTAGGTAACAAAGAAAAAAAAGTGCTCAACCAGGACATGACATACTAAATATGATTATATGTATTGTTTTCCTCCACCCAATCTTTTTAAGCATTCCCTGTCAAAAATTAATTTGAATTAATACAATCGAAGTAAGAGTTCCACAGACACTTGAGTTTTTCTGTTATGTGCTGGTTTGGCTGGGAGAGGGTTAGTTTTCTTCATAGAAGCTAGTATGGGGCTAGGTTTTGGATTTGTGCTGAAAACAAGTATATTAATGACAAAAGGAGAGCCAAGGAGAATGTCCATCCTTTATTGGATGCTGGGGGGAACATTGCCACCAAGGACGAGGATAAGGCTGAGGTACTCAACACCTTCTTTGCCTCAGTCTTTAATAGTCAGAGTAGCTATCCTCAGGGTACTCAGCCCCCTGAGCTGGAAGACAGGGACGGTGGGCAGAATGAAGCCCCCATAATCCATGAGGAAGATGTTAACAACCTGCTATGCCACCTGGATGCTCACAAGTCTATGGGGCCAGATGGGATCCACCCGAGGGTACTGAGGAAGCTGGCGGAGGAGCTTGCCAAGCCACTCTCCATCATTTACCAACAGTCCTGGTTAACGGGGGAGGTCCCGGACGACTGGAGGCTCGCCAATGTGACGCCCATCTACAAGAAGGG
>VZTQ01007401.1:0-35293 GCA_013400755.1 Pelecanoides urinatrix | reverse complement strand
GAGGTGCTGGAGCGTGTCCAGAGACAGGCAACAAAGCTGGTGAAGGGCCTGGAGCACAAGTCTTATGAGGAGCGGCTGAGGGAATTGGGACTGTTTAGTCTGGAGAAGAGGAGGCTGAGGGGAGACCTCATCACGCTCTACAACTACCTGAAAGGAGGTTGTAGTGAGGTGGGGGTTGGTCTCTTCTCCCAAGTAACAAGTGATAGGTCGAGAGGAAATGGCCTCAAGTTGCGCCAAGGGAGGTTTAGATTGGACATTAGGAAAAATTTCTTTACTGAAAGAGTGGTCAGGCCTTGGAACAGGCTGCCCAGGGAAGTGGTGGAGTCACCATCCCTGGAGGTATTTAAAAGACGTGTAGATGAGGTGCTTCGGGACATGGTTTAGTGGGCATGGGGGTGTTGGGTTGACGGTTGGACTCAATGACCTTAGAGGTCTTTTCCAACCTTAATGATTCTATGATTCTATGATTCTATGATCATACAGGGATGTGTTAGTCACTGCTGAGTCAACAGAGTCAAAGCCTTTTCTGCTCCTCACACCACCCCATGAGCGAGCAGGCTGGGGGTGCACAAGAAGTTGGGAGAGGACACAGCTGTGACAGCTGACCCCAACTGACCAAAGGGATATCCCATACCATATGATGTCATGCTCAGCATATAAAGCTTGGGGAAGAAGAAGGAAGAGGGGAACATTTGGAGTGATGGCATTTATCTTTCCAAGTAACCATTGTGTGTGATGGAGCCCTGTTTTCTTGGAGATGGCTGAGCTCCTGTCTGCCGATGGGAAGTAGTGAATGAATTCCTTGTTTTGCTTTGCTTGCGTGCACGGCTTTTGCTTTACCTATTAAACTGTCTTTATCTCAACCCACAAGTTTTCTCACTTTTACCCTTCTGATTCTCTCTACCATCCCACTGAGGGGGAGTGAGCGATTGGCTGTGGTGCTCAGTTGCCAGCTGAGGTTAAACCACGACAGTTATCATGTCAAATAAAGGAAAGTTGCTTGCATGATATATTTTCTGTTAATACTATAACCCATTCATTAACCATGGGAGGTCTTTCCAATATCTAAGTATAATTTGTTTTTACCAGCTTGAGATTTTTTCTTCTCCTTTGGGATTTTTCTTTATACATATTATTATTACTTGATTTATACAGCATTGCTCCCTATGTGCTCGTGGTGCTTCAAGAAATTCAACAGAGTCAAACTAAAAGGCAAGAGATTTCAATTATTTGTAAAAGAGAAAACTCTTGGGGAAATGAATAGCAGCGGGATTCCCTTGGGTGTAGATTTTCAGGCAAAGGTCACAAATGATTTTATCTGCAGAAGTGTTGACTATCAAATCTCACTGAGGACAATGTGATCTGCGAGTGTTCCGTATAGTACAAAACTACATCATATATAAGCCAATAATAAGAAATGAGAGGAGGTGAAAAACTTTGTCGAAATATAGGTGATATAAGAAAAACAACAATGGAGAACCTACACAACCAATGCCCTGAAAATCAAAGGTGCTGAGATCTGAAGGGTGAATGGTTTGATTTTATGCAAGTCTCACTTTCATGAATATCTTCTGGGAAGTAACTGGGAAAAAATAATTCTAGTTACTCACTAGTCCAAAAGATAAAAAACATTAATTTGGGGCTAAACCAAAAGGACAGTTTTGAACTTTCCCACAGAAACATCTCCCTCCTCCTTAAGCTCTATGTTGTGATTTCCATGATAAAATGGTACATTTAAAATGGTACATTTCCAAATTAAATGTTTTGAAATGAAAAAGAGAACTCTTTTAGACTTTTTAATTAAAAAAGGCTGAGATTATTATAAATACAGCACTGATTTATCAATAGGTTCTCTTAACTTAAAATGTATTTTCCAAAAATTTTATTCTGGGATCTTCAGCTCAAAAGTAATACAAAATTAACTAAGTATCACTAGTGAAACCACAGATTTCAAGCAGATCAGACCCCATTTTTACTGCAATGCATAAAAGCCATATTGTCTGGCCTGATAAACCACATCCTCACCACTTTTGAAAACACACCTATTTGATAACCAATTTACGCATTTGTTTTGTGTGAACCCTGACCTGTCTTTTTGCCTTGTTCCTGCGTTTAGCATATGCTTGTTTGTCCTGTTCTGTTTTAATCTTAAATTATAAATGTTTCCTGTTTGCAAATACTGGTTATAGTGGAATCTGGGTCAGACACAGTGGCTTTTATGCCACCAGTATAAAGATAAAAATAATCATTAATTATAGCTTTAATGAAGACATTGATTTTATATGCAAAGCTTGGCAAGATGGTATACTGTGAAGTATTTTTAATTCTCTGTTATCTATTTTGATCTCTACTAAGACTATATCCCTTATCTACATAAGCAGCACTCCTGCAGTAGCATTTTAAATGCCTTGCTTTCTAAGACAAGGTTAAGAAATTTTGCATTTGTATAATGTGTGCTCCTCTTTCCCTTTTGTTTAAAAAAGAAGAGCTGAACCATGAAACCCTGACTGTGATAAATGTTCTGTGCTAATCAACATAACAAAACAAAACAAAAAACTCTTAGTAAGACAGATATGGAGACAAATAACAAGTAGTGACCATTTGTCTTGACAGCAGAATAACACAACATAAAACACATATTTGATATGTAAAACACAGTCTCTTAAAGACATGGTTTTGCATGGCCTGAAGCATTCTTTGTTCATTTCATCAAAATATTTTAAATATATATGAAATCCTAGCTTGAAGTATTTTTTATTCACTTGGAATTTCTTGATACAAATTTTCTATTTTGGCTAGGTTTCTGATTAATCCAGTCTGTTCAATCAAATACAAACTAGTAGCTTTTTATTATGCGGCAGACACTGAATATGAATACTTGGTGAGTGTGTTTGACCAGCTTCTCAGAAAGGTAAGGTGCTGTTATAATTTTTTAAGAGTGTTTCCTGGAAATAGTAATTTTCTTGATTGTCTGAATTTTTTATCTTGTTCTTTTCTATCTGTCAGGGAGAGAAGATGAGGTTCCTCTTTCTGTGATTTTAAAATAGCCAGTACATTAATTTTAAATAAAAAGTATCCTGCTTAGGTAGGCAGTGAGAGTGGACAGCAGAGCATGTAAATCACAAAAAAATATTCACTCTTCCTGTTTGCCTTGGTTTCATTGCATTGTTGAAGAAGCAGACAGACTGCCTTTGCCAATTTGAAATTTTCTGGCTCACGTTATTTTCCCTCTGCACTCTTGAAATACACACAGCTTTAGGAAGATTTAATTTAAGTGGCTATCTCTTTTAAATATTTTGGGGATGAGTTTATTGGCTGGATTTGAAGGTGGCTGCAATTTACGTTGTCAACAGTAACATTCCCATGATGGGACAGCTACAATTGATGACCATAGGCTATTCTCTACCACAGGGCTTTATAACAAGTGGTGCAGAGCTGAGTCACTGCAAAATACTTCCAGTGATGCATATTTTCAGGGTGTAGTAAACTCCTCAACTACAATCTTACCAACTCTAGCTCTCTGGACTGATACCGTACCCTACTGTATCCCTTTTGGACGCAACTGTTGTATTCAGCCATTCCCCAGCTGCGGCAGGCATTTGGGAGGGGAGCTTATTAAAAGGTCCCCTTCTTGAATACCAGTCACACACAATCTAGCCAACAACAAGGAACAAAATTAAAAAAAAAAAAACAAACAACTTGACTATAAACTATTTATAATTGTAATTAGTTGAAAATAAGTATGCTGGGAAGCATTTAGCATTTTTACTGCAGGGTTTCTGTAACAATGTAAAACTGGATCCATGGACAAAAAGCTTTCAGAGGGGAATCCTGGATTTTCCCTTTTGCATGAAAGGTGCCTGCAAACTTACAAAGCCATCCTTATCATCAGGACTCAGATATGCTAGGAGGGAAGAGAAATGGTGAGCAGGGAGCCACTGACAGAGCTGTAGGGTCACCTCAGGGAAAGACCTTGGAAGAGATGAGCCCTTATTGAGTGGGAGGGAAAGCAACATCTGTCAGGAGGTACAAGGAAGGGTTGTTTTAATTCAAGATAAATTTTTGCCCCAAAGACTTTCCTGAGGTTATCTGGCAACCCTAACTAAGGTGGTAGTTACTTGTGTGCATGGCTCTCAGCTCAGCTAAGCTCACCTCAGCTCAAGCCAGGTCTAATTCTCTTTAATTGCTAATTTATCTATAATTTTCACAAGCCTCACTTTCATTCCATTTAGATACAAGCCTCACTGAGAAGCATTATATTACAATCACCATGCTTTTTTAACAGTTTGAAAATCTTTCAGTAGTAACCAAATTATCCTAATTTTTTTTCCCTAAATTATATTCTTCTATAAGTGAAGTTATCAATAGGTCCTGCTGCTACACACAAAATAAAGCAAGGATATGAAAAAAAGTCTCTGTTGGATGTAAAACTGCACCGACAATCAGGCATGTCTAGTTATATTGAGAACAGGAATGCCTGTTGCTAACAGTAGCCGAGCTGAGCTTGAGCTTTTCCCCATCTCATCCCCCCATTCCCCCAATTTTCAATCACACATTGTAGCTTATTTTTCGACCATAACTATTACTGCTGCAGGTAATTCAATTTCTTCTATGCAATATAATTATCACTGGAGGAAAGAAGAGGGGAAAGGTACCATTCTATCTCATTTTCTATGACTTCAACATCCAGAACTTATACCTTCCCACCCCCTAAGCACAATGCTGCTCATTTTATTTTGTGCCACCACACTGGTCATAGGACACAATAAGGCTCATTTTTTCATACCTCTCTCTTCTGTAAGCATGGTATATAAATCACAGCAGAGTTGCTAACAGCGTGTGACTGACAATTTTGCTTGATAGACAACCTGATCCTTTCAGCCTTTTACTAATAAGCTTATTAGGATAGAAGGGCTGAAAATACTTTCTAGGATATAGCAATGAACCTCAACAAATTCAGTGCATGTCTGACCACTCAAACTTTAGAGAATCAATCTTTCTTCAATCAAAACTTTGTCAGGTTCTGCTGAATGTCTTCTGAAGGTTACCGTGGTTTTTTTCTTTTCTTCTTCTTCTCTCCCTCTCCCTTTGTTTGTGGGGGTTTTTTGTTGTTTTGTTGTTGTTGTTGTTGTTGTTTTTGTAGTACAGGTTCCTTCACAAACCCAAAAAGCCTTCCAAAGTGATGTAGGTCAAGGTGAAATGGTTCTGAACACATTTTTTTTTGTTTTCCAAGTTCAGCTCTTGAAAACCCTTTAAAAGATTTTTGCTGTTTTTTAAGGTACGACCTTATTTTGCATGAACTTTTCAATAAGCATTTATTTTAAGAAAAACCTTAAGATATCTACTACCTATTGACATTGGCATTTAGACTGAGGTTTCCAAAATGCAAATGGAAAACTACTTGAACAGTGACTAAATAAGCTACTTTATAGTTCCTCTTCATATTCTGATTCTGGTCAGACAATTATAAAAATCCCATTTGACACACAAGCACATTTTGAGGCCTTAAAATTCATTAGAAAAAAAATGACTAAAAAATAGCACTGAGATAATAAGTGCTGCTGAGGAATTCTGTCCGTCATAAGAAGAAAAATAAGCCAGCACATCAATACTATGGTAAATATCTTAAAGGTGATCTCTTTCTGGATCTTTAAATGACCAATATGATTGAAAACTTACTGACTGAGCAATGATTATGTGACAGAAGCTGTTAAAGTGTTCCAGGGAATGGGGCAGGCTAGTTTTTGAGGAGATTTCTTCTTACACCTGTGCTGGTTTGGCTGGGATAGAGTTAATTTTCTTCATAGTAAGTAGTATGGGGCTATGTTCTGGATTTGTGCTGAAAACAGTGTTCATCATACAGGGATGTGTTAGTCACTGCTGAGCAGCACTTACACAGAGTCCAGGCCTTTTCTGCTCCTCACACCACCCCACCAGTGGATAGGCTGGGGGTGCACAAGAAGCTGGGAGGGGACACGGCTGGAACAGCTGACCCCAACTGACCAAAGGGATATCCCATACCATATGACATCATGCTCAGCAAAATAAAAGCTGGGGGGAGAAGAAGGAAGGGGGGACGCTCAGAGTGATGGTGTTTTGTCTTCCCAAGTAACCGTTACACATGACAGAACCCTGCTTTCCTGGAGACGGTTGAACACTTGCCTGCCGATGGGAAGCAGTGAATGAATTCCTTGTTTTGCTTTGCTTGCGTGCGCAGCTTTTGCTTTGCTTATTAAACTGTCTTTATCTCAACCCATGAGTTTTCTCACTTTTACTTTTCTGCTTCTCTCCACCATTCCACTGAGGGGGAGTGAGCGAGCGGCTATGTGGGGCTTAGTTGCCAGCGGGGTTTAAAGCATGGCACACCATACGGAACTACATAATTTAGCCATACTGGGAAACTGCAGCATGTGGAACTGCAGTCTTTATTTCTTATGCTAAATAGCTGTGCCCATGCTTCTTCATGTGGCTGAAAACTGACTCTTCTTCTGCCTCATGACCTACAACAGATATTTTGTTCTCTTAGCCAAAGAATAGCCCATAGATATGGACCTCCTGTCCAATAAATCAAAATCAGCACAAAGGAAATGCAAAAATGTATGCTCATCTTCACTTTATCTTAAATCTACTTTTCTTTTTTTTTTTTTTTTTAATTATTCTCCTCCTGATTCTCCTGGTTCATTCTCATGTTTTTTTCTATCTTTGCCATCCTCCTTTTTTCTACACTTTCAGGTTTTTTTTTTTCCTTTCTTTGGGTTTCCATAATTTTGTCTCTCCTCCTGGGATTTCCTTTTATTCTACTTCTGGTCTTCTGCATCCTGAGTTTTCCTCTTCTTTTAGACCCTTTCACTTCCTCTGACCACTTCAGGCTCTCTTTTGCATTAAACATCCCCCCACTCTTCTAACCATGTTCTATCCTTCCTCTGAAGTTTCTCTTCTTTCAGCCACAATGAGAGATGCAGCTGAATAATGATTATGAGGAAGCTGCACTTTTTCTAACAAAACTACAAAGTCTTAGTGGGTTGATGTAAAGGAACAATAACATCAAGCACTCAATAAGTAGCACTAATAAATCAGTATAGATAGTGAAAGCAAAGAATTAGACAACTGCCTGCCACGGGCGATACTTACAGATGACAGGATTAGACTGAGACATCTTGACTGATGACCGGGAAGTCTATGCCAATCCCAATCCTTTTTCTTTTTTTTTTTTTCTTTTTTCTTTTTTCTTTTTTTTTTTTTCTTTTTTCTTTTTTTCTTTTTTCTTTTTTCTTTTTTCTTTTTTCTTTTTTCTTTTTTCTTTTTTCTTTTTTTTTCTTTTTTCTTTTTCTTTTTTTTTCTTTTTTCTTTTTTCTTTTTTTTTTCTTTCTTATTCCTTCTCCTATTTACCTTCCAGACTTTTCCTACTTCAGAGGAAGAGCCTGTTAAAGATCAGTAACACTAAATGTTTATTTCAACTATATCACCAAAAAGCTATTCACCTCATTCCTTCCTGTAAAAGGATGAGATAAAAATGATCTACTGTGGCATCAAATTGGAGATAGACAGAGGCTGGGCACAGAAATCCAGGGGAGCAATGCAGAATGCCTTTGCTGTCATGGTCACTGAAACCCTAACAGCAAGATTCTCCATACATATCAGCTGAGCCAGCTACATATATTCTGAACTCGGTACCTTCCTCTTTCCACTGAATACTGTGGATACTGAGATATGGCTTCTGCACCTTGTAGGCTCTATTTCTGCCTGATGGACCTTTAACTCCTCCTGGACAACAGCCCAGTTTCATTGTGGTCACCAGACGTTAGACACGTTATTCTATAGACAGCTGGCTAGGGAGAAAGAGGGTGGATCTAATTGCTCCTAGAACATGGTTAACCACTGCTGTGCAAGAATTAGTGCAATGCTCTTTCCTTTCTTTGCACTTTCATAGCTTAATAAAGGAAGCCACTCAAAGATACCCACGCCCTCACATCACTCAATCACTCAGCTATGTTGCCCAAGGCAATCACCTTGTTGCCAAAGGGTAAGATTCAGAGTATCTACTTTTGTATCTAAAATGCAAAAATGAGGGGCCAGACTAAGTCTTATAAGATGCTTGAGCTCTGTGCAGAGAGGGGAACTTACCCTCAGGACAATTGTCCAGAGAACCATGGAGCTCTGGGAAGCCTGGAGGCAGCTACTAAGTATCACCAGCTCACATGCTGTGCTTCAGAAAAGAAAAAAGTATGGACAGAGGCTTAGCCTTTAACATTTGAGTTTTGGCTAGCTCTGCCCTACCCACTGTTCAGATTGTGAGATTTTTTTTTCTTTCAGACCTGTCTCCCTATCACAGAGAATTCCACTTAGCATCTCTGAATTGCTGAATTACTGTATTCTTTACTTTCACGCTGCGTACATTTAAGTTGGAGTGGCCTGCCTAAGCTATCTAGGTATTACCCTAAATGATCACTGGATCAGTTTATTTTAAGGTAAGGATAAAGGGATCCTGTGAAAGACTGAATTATATAACTTTTGTCTCAAAGACTGCTTATCTGGGCGAGGGCTTCTTTGGCTGCTGAATATGATAAGATCAGCTGCAAGGTGTGAAAGATCTGGGCGAGGGCTCCTTTGGCTGCTGAATATGGTAAGAATGGCCGCGAGGCCGCAGAGATCTCCGGCTGACAAGGTGTGAAAGATCTCCGGCTGGCACGGGCTTGGACGGTCAAGACTCAGGAATGCGGAGACGTGGCGTTGCCATGGAAACTGCAGCCCTCGGATGAGAATAAAAGGGACTGCCAAGAGGACCCCAGCGCGATCGCCGCCCCCGCCGAAACACCGCGGACCCCGGAGCGACCGCCCACCGCCAGAACACCGAGAGACTTGGACCCCCGGGACGCCGCGGATCCATGGTGGTGGCCATTCTTGCAAGTCTATCCTGAATGCCTGCTTGACCTCTGTCTTTTTACTCTATTCTATCCTATTGCTACTAATTTCCCACTTTTGATATTAAAAGTTGCTGGTTTGGGTGTACGGCATTTGACTTCGTTTTGTGTCTTAATCTCGCTCTTGGGATCATATCGAAACCTCCCCTGACATTGGATTGGGACATTCCCGATGTCGGATCGGGACAGATCCTCATCAATATCTGCAGTCAGTAAAAGTTTAAGAGTTTTGGGAAACTGTTTAGATAAGAGACACTCTTCTTTTTCTGATCGTTGCAGTGGACATGTAAATTATTTGTTGGAGGTACATAACCTTATCATATATATGTTTTAAACATTTTACAAAATGACTCTTGGTAATTGAATAAGAAGGGCAACTGCTAGAAAAGAAAAGAATGTAACCTTTCCCAGCCCAACCATGCTCTTATCTACAAGAAATTATTGTTCTTGCTAGGTGCATGAAATTGTTTATTATTGTACCTCATTTTCATTCTTATTTTGAAGCCTGCAAGTGAGGCGCATTTAATTTTTGTTAATTACTAATAACGAGTATTCCCTTGACACGAAGGTATTATACAGCGTCCTGTTTTGCCAAAATGTAAATTGAACTTAATTTTAAAATCTCTAATTAATCATGTAGTTTTAGAATGCAGTTGTGCATTTCCTCTTAACTTGCAATCTTATCATTAGTATATAGTACTAATTATGGTTACCTAAAATCTAGATACTGTAATTGGATGCACAAAGTACAAACAAGTTACTGACAAAATCTCTTACAGGTCATACAAAACCAATCTCATGCCAATTAATTAAAGCTCACAAATTGCAGGCAGAGGAAATAACTCGATTTGAATGATAAAATGGGAACAAAGACAAGAAACACAAATAAACATAAACAGCAGGATCTATTGCTGAACTGTGTCTCACTGGGATGCAGACTAAGACACAGTTAAAACAATCAGCTCTCTTCCAAATATTAAGGTATATCAAACAGAAGATATAATACCACTGCAGACAGTAGTTAAGAAGTCTCTAATGTGACTGATGACTAGTGAGATTCTTTGCCATTTGAAATGGTACTGCCCTCATCTGATGAATGATCCAGCAATTAAAGAAGAGATGGTCCTACTCACATCCAATTTCATAGCAGGATTGTTTACAGACTGAAGAAGTTATGAAGGAAAGCAAGAAGTCATTAAGGAAAGCTTCTATCCCTGTAAGTTACAGCACATGTGAATCAGCATAAAATGAAAGGAGCTAGTTGAAAGTTTATGGATCAAAATTAGCAGGCACAACAACATGGTCATGTTGTGATGTGCTGCTTCTATAGACTGCCTGATCCAGAAGAAGTAGATGAGGGCTTCTTCAAACAGCTGGAGTAAACCTCACATTCACAGGCCCCAGTGATCATAGGAGATTTTTACTATTCCAGCATCTGCTGGAGGGACAATAAGCACAGCACAGAAAATCCAGCAGGTTTCTGGAGTGCATTGAGAACAACTTCCTGACACAGGTGATCAAGAAACCAGCAAGGGGAGATGCTTTGCTAGACCAGATTCTCACTAACAATGTAGAACTCATCAGAGATGTGAATATCAGAGGCAACCTTGCTGCAGTGACCGTGAGATGGTGCTGTTCAGGATCCTGAGAGGAGGGAGCAAGGTAAAAAGCAGAATACAACCCTGGACTTCAGGAAAGTAGACTCTGTCCTCTTCAGGAATATACCTGGAAGAATCCCATGGGGTACAGCCCTGGAGAGAGGAGGAGTCCAGGAGACTTGGCTGATTTTCAAAGACCACCTCCTCCAACCTGACAAATGGTCTATCCTGACAAGCAGGAAATCAAGCAAAGGCAGCAAGAAGCCTGCAGGCATGAACAAAGAGCTCCTGACTACATTCAGACATAAAAAGGAAGTGTACATGACATGGAAGCAGGACAGGTGACCTGGGAGGAATATAAAGAAAACATATGAGCAAGTAGGGATGGTGTCAGGAAAGCCAAACGCCATCTGGCATTAAATCTGATGGGGACATGAAGGGCAACAAGAAGGATGTCTGCATATACATCAGCTGGGACCTTGTTGCAATGCACAAGGAAAAGATCAAGGTACTTAACACCTTCTTTGCCTCCGTCTTTACTGTTAACACTGACCTTCAGGAATCCCAGGCCCTCAAGACCAGTGGAAAGTCTGGAGCAAGGAAGTCTTGAAGAAGGATCTGGATAGACAGCATTTAAATAAACTGGACAGGTGTAAGTCCATGGGACTTGATAGGATGCACCCACAAGTTCTGAGGAAACTGACAGATGTCATTGTGAGGCAACTCATGACCGTCTTTGAAAGGTTGTGGTGATCTGGGGAGGTTTCTGAGGACTGGAAGAGAGCAAATGTCTTCTATCTTCAAAAAGGGCAAAAAGGTAGACCCAGGGAACTACATCAAGGTTAACCTTATCTCAGTCAGAAGGTGATGGAGCAACCAAGGTGATGGGGAGTAGTCAGTATGTATTTATGAAGGGGAAATTGTGCTTAACCAACCTGATAGTCTTCTACAATGAGAAGACTGGCTCAGTGGATGATGGGGAAGCAGTGAATGTTGTTGATTTTGGCAAGGCTTTTGATACTGCGTCCTGTAACATCATCGTAAACAAACTGATGAAGTACAGACTGTGTAAATGGAAAGGGAGGTGGACTGAAAACTGGCTGAAATGCTGGTTTGTGATCAGCAGCATGAAATCTAGCTGGAGGGAGTCACTAGGGGTGATGGTGGGGCTAATACTCTTCACCATCTTTCTTAATGACCTGGAAGACAGGACAGAGTGCATCCTCAGGAAATTTGCAGATGATACAAAACTGGGAGAAGTGTTTGATATGCCAAATTTTTGTGCTGCCCTTCAAAGGGACCACAACAGGTTGAAGAAATGGTCCAGCAGGAATCTCATGAAGTTCAACAACAAGAAACACAAATTCTGCATCTGGGGAGGAATAAACCCAGACACCAGTTGCATGCTGGAGTCTGATTGGCTGGAAAGCAGCTTGGCTGAAAAGGATCTGGGGTCCTGGTGGACAGCAGGTTGACCATGAGTCAGCAATGTGTCTTGCAGCAAAGAAGACCAAAGTATGCTGGGCTGCACTAGGAAGAACATTGCCAGGAAGTTGAAGGAAGTGATCCTTCCCCTCTACTCAGACCTGGTGATACCCATCTGGAGTGTTAGGTCCAGTTCTGGGCTCCCCAGTACAAGAGAGACATGAATATACTGGAGCAAATCCAACAAAATGGGCCACGAAGATGACCAGGAGCTTGGAGCATCAGTGGTATGAGAGGTTGAGAGAACCAGGACTGTTCAGCATAGGGAAGAGAAAGTTCAGGGGCATCTTATCAATGTATATAATACCTGATGGGAAGAAATGAATAAGAAGGAGCTGGGCTCTTTTCAGTGGTGCCCATTGAAAAGACAACTGGCAATGGGCACAAATTGAAATACAAAAGAATTCACTTAACATAAGAAACAACTTTTTTACTATGGGAGTGGTCAAACACTAGAACATGTTGCCACGAGAGGTTGTGGAGTCTCCATCCATGTAGATATTCAAAACTCAACTGGACACAGTCCTGAGCAATCTGCTCTAGCTGACTCTACTTGAGCAGGGGCGTTGGTCTAAACAGTCTCCAGAGGTGCCTTCTAGCCTCAACATTTCTGTGATTCTATAATAAGAACTAAAACAGAAGACCATTGTGTCATCTAGATTATGACTCAATTTCATACTGAGCATTCAGTATAAGCCAAGAACAGATATTTGCTTTGATTAAAAAAGCTACTTTTTCAAGTTTGGAGAAAAGTTTGACAAATGAAACTAATTTGTATTCATACAATGGGGGAATTGATCATGTTAATAATGGTATCAGTTATGAAACTAGCACCATCAATGCAAACTAACTACTGAAAAATTAGACAAAAATGCATAACTGTTGCCTATAGGCATGTGAATCAAGTTTGCACAGTCACAACACACAATGAAACCACACAAGTGTATGTAAACAACACATTCCTAGTTAGGCCATCTGGTCTGTAACTGCTGCCTCCCTGTTTGCTGACACAGGGTACCAGCACATGGAAGACTGACGGATATTTATAAAATATTTTTATCATGTACAATCTTACTGTAATTAGAGTAACACGTACATAGAAATAAATCAGAGTCAACTCTGGCATTTCTTAATATTCACATCCTAATTATTGGAAATTTAATTTCATTATTTTCTAATAGATAAGCATAGATATTTTTCACATTTCACATAGATTAATTTAACATTATATTCTTGAGATTAATATACATTTGGGCATTTTATTCTTTATAGATATTTTAATAAAAATGTTATGTGGGGTGCTTCAGAAAAATGATGAGAAAGATGTATCAGTAAAATTAGGATTAATTTCAACATCTATAAATAGGTGTTTTCAAAAGTCAGATATAAGTTTTCAAAAAGAAAAGTCATCTATAGAACAGAAACAATTTTGAGAAAAAGAAGCGGAAACATAGCCATTACTAAGGGTTGCTGACAGTGTAATGAGCCCTTCATGGAAATGATAAAGGCATATGAGATTCCATCGCACAAGAAAAAGATCAGGGTTCTCTCCAGCTCTAACAATTCACACCACAGAAACTGACATATGACTGATGCCACAACGTGGTAATATAATACATTTGGATTTCATCTCAATAGGTGTGGTTTTTTCACCCCAGTAATAACTAAAGTGCCTGAGATAACTATATCTGCTAAGAACTCATTGTTGCCTTGTAACTCTTGGCCCAAAAGTACATCCATCTATAAATATTTTTAAAATAAAAATTACCTGAGGCAGAGGGAAAACATCTATTAAAATATGAAGTAGGGGGCTTGATTCTGAATGAAAGAATTCATAGCGAATAACATTTCAAAAGAGGAATAGAAATTTGAGCACTGCCAAATGTAGGCACCAACAATGTGATAAGACCATTATTTTTTATAAGAGGCCAAACACTTTGATCTTACTTTACATCTGTCTGTGACACTATTTTTGTTGACAGCAAGAAGAAAAAATTGGGCTGGTTGGCCTCAAAAAATATCTGATTTCAAGAAGTGGCAGATCTAGTCACATACTTGAAAGGGTCAATGTTTTTAGGATTGCAATTTTGAAGTGTGAATCAAAGGGCCCAATCTGAGCCCGTTTAAGTCAGACCTTATTTAACATAGTCGAACAGCACTCATCTCCCTATTACTAAAGTGCCCAAAAGCTACCTCTAAATACTATCTTATGTATCTAAAACATGGTTTGGGAAGAAAATTTTTAAGGTCACTTGGGTAGACATTATCTTCTTCATTGATTTGTTTGTAAATACTTTCTTTATACAAACACACTGAAGAAATGAGAGAAAAGCACAGAATCGGTATACGTAACAATAATACTGAGCTAATTTCCTGCTGGCTTAAATCTAATGGGGTCACCTGCAGTATCACATCAGGGAAATAGACTCCTTTCTTTACAATCTCCAATCCATGGCCATGGGATTTGCATTTCTAAAGTCATCTCATTGAAATAAAAGACTGCAAGAAATGTTTTAAATTAAGCACAAATAAAGGAAATCCAGAGTTAATGCTGCATCACTGATGCTGTTCTTAATGGATTCCCCCTGTGCCTAGGTGGTGTTGTAGCCCCAGTAATTCTTGCAGCATTGCCGGTTTTCTGAGTTCATGACAAGTAAAATCACAAGGGGATAAGTTGAGAATACAGGGACAGCCCTGCTCTGAATTTCTGTGCTTTAGCTGCCTTAAATGACAGCCATAACAATATACAAGCAGTTTAACACTGTCAGTGTGGGATTTGGGCAGCAGGTTTAGTTTACTGTTGACAAATATAGTACTTGAGCCTGAACCATCTATCCTGGGATAGTACATGGTATAAAAGGTTGTTGACTAGAAACTCTGAATAATTCATTGCCTATGCTCTCTTTTTAGTAAGCTAGTAAGTCCCATTTTAGATCAAACTTACCAGTATGGCAGGATGTTGTCATCTAGGATGATTGGAAACATTTTTGCTACTCTCTTAGTTTGAATTGAGCTCTAAAGAAGAGTTCAAAGGGGCAGAGCTGACAGGGATATTCTCTCATAATAATCCTAGCAGTGTGAAATTCACATAGATGGCCAAAGGAGAAGAGAAATAAGCCTTGTTTTATAGCAAAGTAAAGAGACTAGAAATGCTTTGTTTTTTCTGCAATACCTGTGTTCATCGCAAGCTCTACCAGGAAGAAATCACATTGTGTGAATGGGACAGAGCTCGAATGTTGTAGGAGGGTCTTCATCCTGGGGCATTTACACTGTCTTTGCACCCAACTTGTACGTTTCAGTGTGGGCGTACCACAGCCATACCCCAAAGTGTGGGAACCTGGTAGTTTTAGATGAGTAAAGGCAGTTTGTTAGTACTTCTGATATTCAGACTAGATATTTGCAGCTAGAAAAAAAGCACATTTACCATTACAATGTGGTAGCAACTCTTTTTTTTTTTTTTTTTGCGTGGCAGAACAACCTTAACATTCAACACAGATACCAACAAAATAATTCAGCAGGACTTTAGAAGCATAAGTATGCATTCAATTCCAACCTGTCTTTCTATTCCTCTTTCTGTAAATGACCTCTAAGTTAAAATGTGATTATTTTTTAATCCCTTTAACTGACAAAACATGTTAATGCAACATCTGACATAACAATAGTATAAAAATATTGCCTTTACATATTGCCCTAACTCTCTGACCTTTTCACAAGAAGTTACTATGATAAAAAATACTTTCTTTCTGAGCATGCTATTTGCATGGGCTTTTAAATTCAGCAAAATCAAGTACCTAGCTCTTTGAAGCAGCTATTTTACAACAGCTGCTGCTCACTGCAATCCCTCCCGTTTTAGCTGGAAAGAACTTCTAAGTTTACATATGGATTTCTCCCAATCCTTTTTGGTTTTATTAATTTTGAAGAAACAGTAACTATAGTTCTATATGCTGATATCTCATCATTTCAGTGTGCTTATTAGCTAATTGTTAAAAATATTTAGGGATGCTTTTCCTGGAGTTTCTCTGCTATGGTTTAGGGCAGGGTGAGAAGAGAGAGAGAGGCTTATAACTTAATATACATGCTTTGGGTTGTCAGATGTTAATTTTAGTACTAGGCTTAACCAAAATAAATTATCAGACTTGAATATCTGTCTAGGGACAATATCTAGCATAAAATGTGGTTGCCTAAGATGCTGCACGATTCATCACACTTATCCAGTAAAATTGTTATCTGTTTAAGTAAAACTTAACTATATGGCAGAATATTGTCACCTAAAATTATGGTTGGGTTTGGGGTTTTTTTATGTGTTGCATTCTAAATTATCTTGTGAAGGAGATCCAAGAGGCTGACATTGCCGAGAACACTCTCTAAAAATAACACTGCATACAAACCTTAAAGGATATTTAGAAGGCTAGTCTACTGAAAAGTAGAAAGATTTTAATTTACTTTCTAAAAATATTGGTAGTTAATTCTTCCTAAGATTCAACCCAACATTTCAATTACTCTAAAAGCTTAAGAACTTTAACCAAGTAGCATACCAGTAATTCACAAGGAAAGGCAGAAGTTAATGATTAAATCCCTTCTATAAGCCATTTTAAACATACTAGACATAAAATGAGGACTAAAATTATTGAAATTCTAGCCCTTACATAAAAGACACAAATGATCTTTCTTAGAATAATAAATACAAACTGAAGCACTTTCTTCTGTAAAAAAAAGAAAAAAAAGAAAAAAAATGACAGGTATAAGTTCAGAAAAAGGATAAGTACTCTACCACAGTTTGATCGCTGCCTGCTAGCTTTGGGAACAAATCCATCTGACCATGAGTGAACTACATATCAGGCTGTGAAGAAGGACGAGGGCAGTTTTCTTCAGACAGTAGGTCTCCCAGCCCTTACCACATGTTGTAGAGGTGACAAGTGTGTGAGACTCCCGTGTGAGTGTTGGAAGCAGCAGAATGCAATTAGCAGACATCCATAAAACACTCCAGTGAAAGCCCCACTCTGCCTTTTACACCTGTTGGACGCTATTACACTGAAGCTCAACTGCCACCAGAGCACTGATCAAGTGTGCTGCTCAGGCTTTAGATTTTTGCTAGATTTGCTTTGTGCTCACATAATGATGTATGACAGATTAACCATGTATGAAAATATTTACCAGAGCACTGTGAATCTCTGAAGAAAATACAGAGCTATTTCTATGAGCCACAGTTTTGCAAGTCAACAAATAAGAATGATAGCTTTCAAAACCTCTCATGTACTACAATATTCCAGTGTTTCCATCCTAAAGACGATATGTGGCCTCTATTCTACATATATTTATATCTATTCACTGAATTCAATAGCAAAGCCACATAAGAAAATTCTACCACTATCTAGGTCAGAATAAAAAGTGCTTCTGCAAGGTGCCTAACTCTTCAGCAGTTTCTGGTGGCCAGCATGTTGTGCAAAGTGTGACAAGACTATGCCTGTCCCTTTTAGACAAAATATTCAGTTGAAAATGATTACAGAGGAAAGAAAATTTGTTCTTATTTATTCTTAAATCACCGTTGTGTGCATCTTGGCCTCTTATTTTTGACAAACTATAAGTTTGTACTTATGTTTACTTTCTATATCTTTCCATATTCTATGTACTCTACTCCTATTCATATGTTTGGATACAACATCTTGCATACAAAGCATCTCCAGTGAGGCTTTTAAGAAAATAATGAATCTAACATCTGTAATATTCTGGTCCCCAAGTTGAAAAATGGATAATTTTAGACCTGCTTGCTATGTCATATATGACATGCTTGTGATTTTACAGCAACCACCATTTCAGCCACCGTTTGGAAGCAGAAATATGACCTTGCCTGGTTCAAGATAGAAAGCCGAGTCCTACAGGTGGGAGTTGCAATGATCTAATATCTTCTGTGCACTGGCCACAGAGAGGCGTGTTAGACTTTTAACCATGAAAGCGAGTCATAGAATGGAAAGTGGTAATGATGAAGATGATTACTACTGCTCAAGACAGGTGATGAAATTTTCCTAGGGAAACCAGGTGAAATCTTGCCTTCATTAGTATCAGCGGGAAAACTCCCCTTGGCAACAACACGCTTGGGATTTCATCTGTTGCCTCCTGCCCAAATGAGCTCTTTCTGTGCTCTCTGATTGTGCTCTCAGAAGCTCCTAAAGTGATTTGTGTTATCTGCATTCTCAAATACTCTGAGAAAAGTATTTGTCTCATAATGAGCAGAATTTTAAAATTTTAGCCCATCATGTATTTAAAAACTTCACCTAGAGCAAACATCTGGGATTCTTAGCAACATTGTTTTAAAGATGTAGTAAAAGCCCCAAAGCCCAGCATTTTGTGCTCCCAGCTTCCCTTCCTCCACCCCCTGAAAAGCTCACTTGTTTATAACACAGTAATTTTTTAGCTACACTTTCTTTCTTACCACTATCAAAAAAAAAGGCATTGTAAATTTTATGTAGTTCTCCTAAACCTGACAGTGCAATATGTAAGGCACCCTTATAGTTCTCTATTTTATATATTATTTTTATGATGAGAATTAAGGGCTTTATGAGGCTGTAATTTTTGACATTACCATCTTTTCCTAGGAACTCAGTGTTATCCCCAATACATAGAAAAGAAGCTACAACTTTTCAAGGTCAACTGAACATCTCAAATTAGGAAGGAGAAATGTGAAAAAATGTCTCTGCCCTCTGCCCTAGTTGAAAACATTTTCACCATAACATTACAAACAAATAAAGGTAAAGTTGACATGTATTTATGGGTTCTAATCCTAAAAGAGCAGGAGCACTGCTATACCTGCATAGAGCCTTTCTGAAGTAACGGGTCAACAAAGTTAATCATCTGCTTTGAAAGGGAATGACAAAGATGGTCCTGTGGAAGAGAAGGTCACCCAAAGCACATGGCACCTGTGATTATGGAGTAGAAGGTGTTCAGTAGACTGGAAATCTCCACACATTCCCCTGGAATATAGGTTCAGCACTTCCGTTCACAAAGCGATCTGTGCCTGAAATGCAATCTTCTCCTCACTTTCTCTCCTCACTGCAAGATCCCCTGGGAAGACAGATTCTCAATAGGAGAAATAAGAGTAATCTTTCCATAAAACTTCATGATAGAAAGATCATTGTTGTCAAGTAGTCTGACCTAATGGCAATGGCTCTACCAGAAAATCACCATCAATGATAAAGTCTCCTAAAAGTACATAACTAATTGATTTTGATTTCTAGAACTCACTTCACCCACTGTTTTGTATGTGCTGAATAGTCAAACTGGTTAGATTGCAATGCTTCTTACAATCAACACATCTTGTTCCATATGTAACAGGATATAGCAGAAACTGCTGTTTCTTTAAATGAATGTTATACTTAAAAATACATATATAAGTCAAACAACCAACCCTCAGGCTCTGATGACCTATTAATTCCATTAAAGAAACACAACATGGAATTTACGCAACTCAACAGACTCCTTCAGTTGCTCCAGGCTACTTTTAACAATAAAAAAAAAGTTGTAATTATGATTGTGTGTATACATGTATGCATAAATAGAACAGAAGTTGTAGTCAGCACAATTTTCTCTCTTAATCTTGCACTGCAAAAAAAAAAAAAAGTGTATTGTAATGAAAAAGGTCATATTTCAATCAATAGAAACTAATTCTGCTACCCTTTATTCACCTTGACACTCACCATTTACTAAGGAAGTGAGTCCTCACTAATAAGGCCTAATGTTAGCTTTGCTAAAGCAGTAATTTTCATTTGAGGAATACAAAAGGCTTAGTACAGCATCCTCTAAAAAAATTCTGCAAAATTTTTCAAACAATTTTTGCTGACTTCTGTTGTGTTTCGTCTTTGTTGTTTTGATTTGATTTTGAAAGCATGCAAGCATCTTTGAGGTAAATAGCTTATAATTCTTTTTCATAAAACTTGTATCTAAATACTTATTTCTCATATCTCATAAGATTAGTGTTATTAATTTCTCAAATTTGTCCTAAAGCTCTGTCTCTAATTTGTGATTTTGCTTTGTTCAAGTAGTAACAAATATTAAAGTAAAGGAAGACAAGGACATGTTGAACAACCTAACTAGTGTACTACACCTTTGAATTTTTACATGTATTAGAACATGGACTGCTTGCTTTTTTAGTGACAGCTCTAATTTTTTTGAGCACGGTCTCACACCTCCATTCTTCACAAAAGTCCGGTGGTGTTATTCCTTCAGTGGAAATGAACCCTGAGACAGATTTCTATACTGCATGTAGAGAAAAATTTAGCACAGAAACTATCCAAAGCATACTTCTACTTAGTATATAGACCTGTAAAAAGGAAGTAGGTTGCTTCTGTCCCATGGGTTCTTCTAAAAGTGCTTCCCTGATCTTGCATCCGAGGAGAACCTTGTGAGCTGCCTGACATACCCTGTCTGTGGGGTACCGGGGAACCATAGCTAAACTGGTACACTGTAAAGTGTTTCAGCCCAATAGGANTATTATTAAAACTTTTCTAATCAGATGTCAGTCTCACAGACTAATCAATTCCTCTCTAATATTAAATACACAGGTAAGCAGAGAGGTTTAATGCTTTTTTTAATTAAAGTTTTTTCTGTTTTCCATGATTTTTTTTTAAATTAAAAAAAATCACCTTAAAATAACCTTTTCTGAAAGAGGAAATCTTAATGAATTTTCAAATCATTTTGGTTATTACAAATTTCCTATNCTAAAAAAATTCTGCAAAATTTTTCAAACAATTTTTGCTGACTTCTGTTGTGTTTCGTCTTTGTTGTTTTGATTTGATTTTGAAAGCATGCAAGCATCTTTGAGGTAAATAGCTTATAATTCTTTTTCATAAAACTTGTATCTAAATACTTATTTCTCATATCTCATAAGATTAGTGTTATTAATTTCTCAAATTTGTCCTAAAGCTCTGTCTCTAATTTGTGATTTTGCTTTGTTCAAGTAGTAACAAATATTAAAGTAAAGGAAGACAAGGACATGTTGAACAACCTAACTAGTGTACTACACCTTTGAATTTTTACATGTATTAGAACATGGACTGCTTGCTTTTTTAGTGACAGCTCTAATTTTTTTGAGCACGGTCTCACACCTCCATTCTTCACAAAAGTCCGGTGGTGTTATTCCTTCAGTGGAAATGAACCCTGAGACAGATTTCTATACTGCATGTAGAGAAAAATTTAGCACAGAAACTATCCAAAGCATACTTCTACTTAGTATATAGACCTGTAAAAAGGAAGTAGGTTGCTTCTGTCCCATGGGTTCTTCTAAAAGTGCTTCCCTGATCTTGCATCCGAGGAGAACCTTGTGAGCTGCCTGACATACCCTGTCTGTGGGGTACCGGGGAACCATAGCTAAACTGGTACACTGTAAAGTGTTTCAGCCCAATAGGACAGAAGCAAAACCTTTTCTAACAAACAGTGTTATTCCATAAGACAAGTTATAAAATGCAGCTTTTTTGAGAGGTGGTCTCAAACAAAGCAATTGATATATGAAAAAACCCCACCATAGGTACTTTTACCTGTAAATAAGCATGTACAAGGCAAAATTTATCCTTAAACTAGGAGTTAAACATGGCTTTTTGATGGAAGAAACCTTTAAAAAACTTTATATGTACTGCTAACACAGCAACATTTATTACTGAAAATCCTAGGTGTAAAGTCCCAGGACTAACACCTCACTTTTCTTGCATCCCCATGGTTGCCAACCTAGAAATGAAAGCATCTGGTTGGTTGTCCTTCCAAAAGGTGTAGCTATTTCTGCATGCAACATGTATTTCCTTCATTGTTCATGAATATATTAAAAATGAGGTCTTGTGGACTTTAATACTGCAGGGAACTACTGTACTGACAGTCCTGGAGACCGTGGTCCTATATTAATCTGATTTCCATATTATATAGTAGTACCACAGGGCTTTATGAAATACTTCAGAGAAGAGAAATTATGGGATATTCATCTCAGTGAATATTGAATTTTTTATTCAGTCTTTTAACAGGCAACCTCAGTCATCTACATGACCATCTCAGTCTGTCTACAACACGAAATCGAAGTTAGTGCTGCGGTAAATATGGCTCAGAGTTCTAGATAGTTTACTAAATATGCTTGTGTTATTTTATTTTTACTGCAATAAATCTGTGTACAGTTTACCAAGGTCAGCAAACTGAAGTGTTTAACCTGGCCATTTAGTCCATCTTGCTCGGTATTTTAATGAATATATTATTAAAACTTTTCTAATCAGATGTCAGTCTCACAGACTAATCAATTCCTCTCTAATATTAAATACACAGGTAAGCAGAGAGGTTTAATGCTTTTTTTAATTAAAGTTTTTTCTGTTTTCCATGATTTTTTTTTTAAATCAAAAAAATCACCTTAAAATAANTTTTTTTTTAAATTAAAAAAAATCACCTTAAAATAACCTTTTCTGAAAGAGGAAATCTTAATGAATTTTCAAATCATTTTGGTTATTACAAATTTCCTATCGTATTGAAAATGAAGATATTTTCAAATTATTTGAATTTTACTAGCTGTCATTATTCATAAATTATCCCTCTTGCTCTGATGAACACACAAAAAAAAAGAAAAATATTATCAACTACAAAAGCATTGTAGTCAACATTTTTTCTTTAATGCGTCCTGAAATGCAACAATATTTTACTCTTGTCTGAACCCATAAAATCTTGCATGTTATTAAGATCTTGAGTATCATTTATTTTTTCATTATGCTCCAGAGTATAGTTTTTCTTAAGTTATAGGATAATTATAAATATTGGATATCTCAGTCTTAAATTTGAAGTATAAACTTGTAGATATAATTGGAGCACCCATTTTTATGACAAGTCTGCGAGTAATTCTGAATTCTTTGTGACCAGACCCTGGATTTCTCACACAGGCCTCAGCTGTACCTGGGAGGCATGGTGAGCTGTAAAGAGGAGTTTGGAGCAAGTTCAGTGTTCTGCCTGTTGGTTTCCTCTTGGTACATCTGTCCGTGTAAAGCAATCTTGGCGACAAAGTACTTCTCAATCTGCAGCTTCCTCCTCTACACACTCATCTCACAGGATACATGGATGTTAAATAAAGCAATGCCCACCCCCCTCCTCCCATCTTTGCAAATCTGTTTTCACACTGGCACAGTAAGAAGAGGCCAGTCCTTATAGTTTGGGGAAGGTAGTCATACAGTTATGGACCCTTCTCAGACTATACTCTGAGGAAGAACTTTGTCCTTTCCCATTCTCTACTGGCCATCCTATTATCACTGAGAAAATACAACCCTCATTCTCACTTATCCATTCTCATTTATCTTTTACACAGTCCAAATGATCCTTGAATCAATGGGATTTTTTTTTTTTTTTTTTGGCTCAATATTCCAGGTTTGGCTGTAATTTAGTCAATCAAAAAGTTAATTCATCATCTTCTTTCTCCTTTCAAAAAAGAAATTCCTATCTCTTTTCCTAGTACTCCATATTCAATAACACTCAGTTCCAAAAGTCTCTAAACATTTGACTGTACCGTTGTTTTATACCATGATGGCATTTCACTGATATCATTAGGCAAAGATGAAAAGAGAGGAACTGAATGTTCCAAACAATCCAAATAAAGGTAGATACTTTGAACGAAATAATACCAGCATAAAACTCTGTGTCTGTTTTGTTTTGGTTTTTTTTTTTTTTCCTAAAGACAAAGAAAAAGAGCTTGGATAGAGAGAAATCAGAAGTCTAAACCACACACACCATCCTCAGAAATGAATTTTGTTTTCATGAGAAAATAGACTGTTATTGAGAAAACACCCAAAAATGTTATTCCACCTTTTCTCTTTCAGTTCTTCAAGATTCCACACATGAACCTTGAGGTCAAACCAGTTTGACCTGAGCTACTTCATACTACTTAGAGCAAAGCAGAGAGAGTAGAGTCCTGCACATATAAAAACACTACCCCACTCTAAGTCAAAACAGGGAGTTCTGTGCGAAAAGTAATAATGCCGGAAGCCTTTCTTAGCTATCAAAGGTAAAAGCAAAAGAAGGAGAGAATTAGCCCAGGTTCCTCCATCCACAAAGAGAGAACTCCTGCCTTAGCCTCTTTCATGCTCTAGCAATTTGAAAGAGAGGTATTGTTACATTTGGTTTTCAGATCCTGATATCCATGTGTGTATGAGCTATAGTATACAATTTCATAGCACTCTGGATGCTAGGACCTCGTCATGTAAGGGTTGTTTCCAGTTTGCACATTCACACAGGCAGAACTGCTATTTTTTTTGGTTGCATGTTCATTGTATGACAAATTGAGAAAGTGGTCAGCCAAAACATTTGTGAATTACTGTTAAATTCCTTTTCCATGATTGTTGAAGTAATAATTAAAAAAAAAAAAAATCAGAAAGATCTCTAGTTTAATTTTAACATTTTATTATTCTAGGCTGTTCTTAATTTTAGGTTCATTTTGCATACATCTTAAAATTTTAAAAAGAAGAAAAGTCAATTTTGGATAGAATGAAATATTTAGTCTTTCAAAGCAAAATTATTTTTTCTTGTCCCAATATTTTCTTCATCTTCTGGGTCCAGGCTAGAGCGATTTATTTTTCAGTTTAGCTCACTAATAGGAAGTCAGCCACTGCAGCATCTACATATGATTTTTGTGAGTAAAAACCTCATCTGCCAGGCAAAAAGGTTCTGTGAAATTCAGGTTTTATTTTTTATGTTGATTTTTATAATATATGTTTACAATATATGGGCAGAAAAAGTTAAATTAGTAAACATAAATAAATATATACTTGGAGAGGATTAATCAAAGCTTACATTTTAAAAAAAAAAAAGAATTGGGGGGGAGGCACTCAGAAAACACTGAACTAGCTGAGTAAGGTTAAATATATGGTTTTCGTCTTGCTTCAGGTTACTGCTTACCTGAATTTGAAATTGTTTCTTTTTTAGTTCAGGCTAAGTTCAAAATCTCCTTTGGCATAACAATGCCTATGTATTTTGATACTATGTGACATGAAACAATGAGAGATGTGAGCTAGTGAAGGTTCGGACACAAACCAACCAATCTCTGTGTCCTTGAGGTTAAGTGCAGAACTCCTCTCTGTTCTTAATGGCTCATGGAGATGCCACATAGGCGATATGCAGTAGTTTCTATCTTGTACTGTTATATGAGTGCAATCTTCCTTGTGCTAACTGCCATAGTTAATGGCTAACATTTATAACCAAGCAGTTTATTCTGCAGCTGGAGAAGTAAATCCAGCCAAAAGTAAAAAAAGCTGGATTTGTGTTGAAAGTGCTTAGCCAAGCCCCACACTTGACTTGGAGAGGTCCTTAAATGAGAATCCGCTCAGGTGCATACAAATATTTGCCTACAGCAGCTGCTCTTCGCTCTCAGGGGTGTAACATGTAACTTCCCCACATGTAGTGCATGTCACTTCATCAAGTGTGTTTAGAGTATCCTAATGGAAAGGCTTAAAAATGTGCAAGCCTCAGACCCCAGGAGCGCAGAAGTTTCAAAGGTTAAAAACAATGCTGATGTGTGCAAAGCCAAGGCAAAGGAAAATAATCCTGTTTCCTCTTTTGTGGGAGAGTACACAGAGAGCGATTGTTGTGATGTGGAAGTAAATATCAGTGCGAAATTTTATGGGCATTATAATAGAAGTAGATGTAATATACTAAGTTTCTCATATTTAGAAAACTCTATTTAGAGATGTTTTTCTTTCTGCTCTTTTACAGAAACACAAGACAGATAAAATATACTGGCTCAGGTTGGTCCTCCATTCTCTCTCACTGAAATGCCTTTCATGCTGCTCATTCAAGACACAGCATTCTCTGTGTTAATTTCATAAGTCTTTTGATTGGGCATTCTATCTGTTTCTGGAAAAGAAGTTATTTTGATCATCTGCTAAAATAAATATTTAATCTTTGTGTGATTGCCATTAGGATGTTGTTACAGGTTTCTTTGTTTTGGCGGGTTTGGGGGTTTTTTTTAGCAGTTTTAAACTTCTATAATATTTTTAATTAGAAAAAAAATGTTTTTTTGGATACTGATTTGAAGGCACCAAAAGTACCACTTGCTTATTAAGAAATACAGAAAACATGAACATGCATCTGAAAGTCAATCCCCAAATACAGATAAGCTTGTAGAACCCTCAGGTTTCTCAGGACTAGCAACAGAAACACCCTGAGACCTATTTTAGGTCATTTGTTAAATGTTGTCACTTATTCCAGCCATCCATAAAATACCCACCCATATGCAAATCCTTACATACTAATCGGATTGAATTATGCAGCCAGCTGTTACAACAGCCAGAAAAAACACCTGTCCCTTTTAATGACTACTATCAATAATCTTCCTTGCAGTGTTTTGAGTAAAGTGAGAAAAGTAGTTTTCATGTGATATTTTCAGTCCAGGAGAACAAGGAAGCACAAGAAATCTCTTCAGAAACTTGTTTTCCTGGGTCTTTTAGTTGAGATGCTGCAACTAAATAGACTCTGGTAAGTTCCAAGCAATGAAACTCCAAACCTTTTGAGAATCATCCCTTGCTAATTATCGTTCAGTATGTTAAAACCTCTTCAGTTCACTCACCTCCACTAAATTAAAATAAGAGGCAAGACCTGTATGAGTTGATTGAGCAGAAGTTATTTCAGCTCTTAGCAGTTTTGGAGATCTCTGTTCCTTACTGCAATCATATAAGAGCAAGAGAAAGGTGTAGGCTGTTGTGAAGCTGCAGTGTTTCTTTGTTTGCGGTTTTTCTTTTAGATCCTGTTTATACCTGGAATATTGCTGTGTAATACTACCACTTTCCACTCAACAACTTCTTTTTGGTAGCACTTTATCTTTTAGTGTTTCTCCAAGCCTGTTAATTTTGAATCTATTTGGAGAACCTGTTGATTCCGTTAAGTAAACACTTAAGTGTGATTTGACAACAGTGAAATCTCTGTGCTTTTTTAAGACTTAAAGATCATACCCAACATCATTTTGTTCATGTGACCAAGAAAGCAGGAAAATTAAAAATGTCCCCTGAAAATTTTTGCTAGCAAAGAGGAAGAAGATAATAGTGATGGCAAGCTTAATCACTTAATAGAATTTTCCACAATGATTTTTCCCTTTTATAGAACAAGCTTCATTAAAAGACATACTGTCCCTCAAAAGGAACCCTAACGCTTCCCATCTATGGATTTCTCTTTTCTTATGGGGCATTGCTCTCCTGTTTTCTTTCTGCCACTAAACACTTTTGTGCATCAAACTACACTCACATGATTTTCCCATCCATTTGATTCCTACTATCATATTGCTTGCTCTTCCATGTTGCATCTTCATGGTCAGCCTAACCAATTCTCCTAGCAGGTCCTGGCCTGTTGTTGGGTCAGGAAATTTTTGCCCCATAAGCAGATCATTAAAATATAATCTACTGGAAGCAGGAACTCCTGTCTACAAGAGATAGAATGAATTAAGTAACGGTCATAACCTGTTGTGCATCCCTTTTGTCAGGACTCTCTCCTGCCTCATGAAATAAAGAAATACCACTTCTCAAACCCAGGAAATGGTTTTGTAAGAGTTAAGAATTTTTTTTTTTTGAGACATTAAGTTCTCCTGAAAGTGTTACAGTCTATTAATTAGGCATGGTATTTTTTTTTCATCATTAAGTTATCAGCTTTTACTGTCATTAACTATCAGCTCAGTACTGCTGTTTATGAGAATGTTTGGTTGATTTGCATATATTCTGAATAAATGTTTTTGCACACCAGAGAAATACATGCTCAATTCTCTCTTGCCTTGGGCAGACATAATCCCAGAAATGAAACAATTAAAAATGAACATATTTTCTAACACTTTATTACAATACAGCAGGGCTTGCACTAAGGTATCTTTATTATTTTCATCACTGTATTGCTGAATGGTGCTTATACACCACATACTTAGAAAACTAAATGACTAATCCGCATTAGCACAGAAGACTTAGAGAATAGCACAAAGGACACTGGATATTTCAGAACTGCAAAATTTATATTTTACAACCCCCAAAAGAAACACATTTTTCTACACTGGCTACTACCAACAATACTTGTCTCAAAATGTCATCAATATAAGTGAACAAGCAAGCACAATAACATTTGGTAAGGAGCATGTTGGCATGGGTCTTCCAACAAGAGAGATGTTAATTCCTGGAGGAGCAGCTAGAACTAGAAGGATATGGACCAAGTAGTTTTTTATAGAACAGAATGCTGAATGTTTTCTTGAACAACCATTTGTTCAAAGGCTGTGGCATATTTAGAGCAATAAAATGGAAGGCAAGACCTCTGAGCTTTCTGGCCTTGCTTTTGACATCTATACCCATAGAAATTTCCCCCCTTCCCCATCCTTTTTTCCTCCCCAAATACCATTTCTCTACCTGTCTTAACTTCACAGATGTTTTTAAGGTCATTGATTATAGTGAACAGGTTGTCTTCTATAACTTTTCAGTGGAATTCACACAAGTGTTTATTCTGACTGCAACTTACAGTGTGTCACACATTGCTAAAAAGAATGTCTGAGAAGGTTGTTCATTCAATGCTACTTTTTACAGGGAATCTATAGAAGGGAACTGTTTAATCTGTGAGGTATGATCAGAGGATGTCCAATATGCCATTAGGCATAACCTAGAAGATGTGGTAATGGTGCACAATATAATCAAAAATACATATCTGGAATGCTGGAAACTTGTTTTCAAAATATTGCTTTGCCTGAATACGTTTCTCTTCATTTTTACAAAGGTAGCCTAATTATTCATCTCTTTCTCACTGGAACAGATCTTTCTCACTTCACTTTTTAGGAATTAAATTAAACATTTTTCTCTCATAGGCACTTTCTCTCAGTATTCTTACAACATAAATACATGCTAAGAGTTGTAGGGTGTTAATATATGAGGGTTATGAGCCTGTACTAAAACAAACCAACACCAGAGTTTGTAAACCTACAGCAAAGCAACATCTTACCTTTCAGGTGGAAGCTCACAAGCTGTGAAATTCTACTAAGAAAAGTTTCAGTTTTATTTTATTACTTTCCAACCAGGTTCAAGCTACAATTTTGTGACCTCCTTTGTAGCCAGTGAGGCTGAGAACACAGGGCATGCACAGAAAATGCTTCTTGAAGTAAGACCTGTCATACACCCAGCTGTGCAGTACTACAACATGGGGGAAGTCTTTTTTTAAATCAAATGGTGATCTTCCTATGCCACAACAAAAATGAAGGTTGATAGTACTTGTATTTTTTTATTTATTATTTAGCTGGTAGAAGTGAAAATGCTACTGTAATTGACATAAATTTCAAATATCTGCCTTAGTATTTTAAAGCTATATTCTCATTCTTTTCAATTAGAAATAGTATTGTTGACAGCGAGGAAGAGAAATGGGAAGGACGGATAGAAAAGGTAACAAAAACTAATATCAAAACATATTGACTTCATTATATAAGGAAATAAAATATGGCACATACTCATTAGAAATGTACTCTACTGTTATATAAAAACTAGGTTGCTACTGTCTGACTCCAAGGACAAAACTATTAGGTGCACTGTTCTGTCCTCTGTCAATATATCACCTGTCAATAAATTCCCTTCTATGCCTCTTTTACAAAGACTATGTTCAGCATTAGAACTTTTTTTAAATATTTGTTTTCTTTTTAAATATGCCTTTAAAATAAATCATGGTTAAAATTAGAACCATTTTGAAATGACAAAAATATTTTTAATTCTGATTAGCCAGTAGATATTTCTGGGTGTGCTGATTTTGGCTGGGATAGAGTTATTTTCTTCATAGTAGCTAGTATGGGGCTTTGGATTTGTGCTGGAAACAGTGTTGATCATACAGGGATGTGTTAGTCACTGCTGAGCAGTGCTTACACAGGGTCAAGGCCTTTTCTGCTCCGCACACCACCCGACCAGCGAGTGGGCTGGGGGTGCACAAGAAGCTGGGAGGGGACACGGCTGGAACAGCTGACCCCAACTGACCAAAGGGATATCCCATACCATATGACGTCATGCTCAGCAAAATAAAAGCTGGGGGGAGAAGAAGGAAGGGGGGACGCTCGGAGTGATGGTGTTTTGTCTTCCCAAGTAACCATTATGCGTGATGGAGTCCTGCTTTCCTGGAGATGGCTGAGCTCCTGTCTGCCGATGGGAAGTAGTGAATGAATTCCTTGTTTTGCTTTGCTTGCGTGAGCAGCTTTTGCTTTCTCTATTAAACTGTCTTTGTCTCAACCCACGAGTTTTCTCATTTTTACCCTTCCGATTCTCTCCCCATCCCACTGAGGGGGAGTGAGTGATTGGCTATGTGGGGCTTAGTTGCTGGCTGGTGTTAAACCATGACACTGGGAAGACTGGATACTTCTAGTGAGAGAAAATGCACTTTTATTTGTTTGTTTTAAGATTTTCTGTTTTACTGAGTGCTTGCCGGCTGTTAAGCAAAACAGTAAGAATAACTTACAATTGGGACTATATTGGGAGAGGGAGGGCTGGTCTGGGTTGTTTTTAATCAAAAGTACATGTGTAAATGTAATTTCGATTGCAATAGCAAAAGGTGTGGAAACTCAAGATTACTGTTGTCTTCTTCTGACCTTTTGTCTTGACAAGAGTTTGACCAGCTCCTTTGTTCCGTTTTCATTTCGTCATCCATCTGTGCAACTGTTTCCAGAATCAAAACATTTTTTGTATTTCAGAACACTTATCATTTCTGAATTGGCATTATCTTAGTCTTTAATACATAAAAAGTCCACCACTCACTCAAGGGATAGTGTAAGGTACACCGTCTACCTATCCTGCTGATCCTGAAGGTAGTAGAGATAGAGGTATCTCACTACAACAGCAACATACCTGTAGTAATGGCTTTGAAACTGCAAATGCCTGTAACTTCAGGCTACTTTCAATTAGAGGAGTGCTGAGAGCTGATTTTTTTGGTTCAAAAAGTAGTTCTAAAAAGACAGGACATAATCTGTTCAACCTGTAACAATTGATGGGAGAGGATCAAGTGATGTTTTTTGTTGCCTTTTCAAGCTTATGAAGCTTTTGCTAATAGAATTTGAGGTCTTTTTGAAACTGAAATCTTCCAGATAATAAACTAATGTTCTGTTTAAAGCATAGAAATTATGTATTTGGCTAGAAACCCAAAGGTTTCTCACCTCTGACAGAGAGCATGCAGCAAAAACAAGACAAAATGTATTATATAGTGCCACTTTACATTTAGACCAAAAAAAGAAAATCAGTGAAAGAATGGATCCTAAATCTACTTCAGGAACACCAGTGTGATGAATAATTTAGCTGAGAAACCTGTGGTCTCCATATGGTCCTGTAAGAAGTGCTCTGATAAGCTGCTTTGCTTGCTACTGAGAAACAGATATGAAAACAGGCAAGATATTGGGGTTTTGGAAAGAATGAGAAAACATGAGCAGGTGTTTCATCTTTTAATTTGGAGGGCAGTGTTCAGAACCAGCATTTCTGACATAAGCTGCTTTGAGTGACTTTCTCTGAGATAGCTAACCTTTCTTCAAATATCTGAACATATCGTACCGTATAAAAATGCAACTCAGTTGCTGCCATTTCAGATCTCCTGCGCTTCTGTAAGTCAGTTATATGTGAGGGAAAGGAAAGGGGAAGACTGTGTGTTGCAGACATTGCTTTTTTTTTTTGTTAAAACTGCATGACAAAGGTTTCTTTTCTTTCTTAGTGAAAAAAGAGGGAATTAAACAGTACCCTCACCAAGCCAAGTAGATAGATGCTGCTGAAGTGATATTTACATGCGAATGAATATAAGAGCATAAAATGTTTTAGTTGGAGAGGTTTACCCATCAGGACTATTAGCCCATAAGGGCTCATCCATGTTAAGTATTCCATTTCTTTAGAACAGCATCTAATTGTTTCTTGAACATCCTTGTGTTTTGCCTCAGCAATAGTGCCTGATAGGCCATTCCATATGTTTATTATGTGCTAAGTAAAAAAAAAGCCTTGCTAACATCTGTTGAAGTTAGCTTCTCTCTCATTTCCATTTATGTCTCCTGAAATTCATACTGGTGGGAAACAGTGATTCAGGCTGACATTTTGCACTTTCACGGGATTTCAACCTTCTTCAGCAAAGACCTTCTAACTTTCATTCTATCTCACATAATATTTATCACCTGACCTACATCTTTTTTTTTAATACACTTGTTATTATGGTGCTAATACATAAATTTTGCCACCATAAGCATTATGAAAAGAAATTTCAAGTAAATGCTATTGGCTTGATGGTCTGCTGATGCAAATAAATATATTTTAAATTAAATTAATGGAGCATGATGGTTTGCATTAAATTAGATTTGGCCTCAAAAATAAAATAGTACAAACCCATAAAAGCTTGAAAAATCAGAATTTGAGATAATGTATCATCTCAAAAAGTTTAAGAATAAAAAAGTTATCATACAAGAACCTATGGTACAGTACGAATTAGGTCTGCAAGACAAAAAAAAAATTAGAATGGGCTAAACTGGAACGAAAGAAACAGTTTGGGCTCTGCCTTGATTTCCTCTGTCTGAAAGCTGACTTTTAAAACAAATAAATACAGCTTTTAAATCCTTTGCAGAGCTGCAAGATTCAATGATGCTGTTCATTCCTGATGAATGTTCAAATGATATTTTCTCTTAGCATCCTCAGAAATTATCGGTGTAGTAAACAACTGACAGGACTTACTCTGCAAGCCCCAAAAAGTCCCATTTTCTCCAGCTAACAAGGTGGCCCTGTTGAGAAAATTTCTTCCTGATCTAAACCTGAATGCTGTTTTCTTTCTGTGCCAGAAGTCCTTTAAAGAAAAGGATTAAAATCTGTGTAGTCATACCAAAACTATTTCCACTATTGTTTCCAGAATATGACCACAAGTGCTTTCAGTATTCAGTATTTCAGGCAAGATCAGCTTACCTCTGCCCAACATGCTGCACCAGGCATGTTTTCTCTGTAGGGGGTCTATGCTTTGCTGTAGCCAAGGAAAGGAGTCCCACCTCTCCACTAGGTCTTTGAAATGAAAAGCAGGTTGGCATTGATTCTTCCAGACCTTTAGTGGCTATGAAGTACTGGAAAAGAGTGAAACATGGTAGTGAAACCATGAATTATTATTTTTCCTCCAAGGTTCCCAAGATGCTGTTTGTGAAGAAATGGAGGAAGTTAAGTAGCAGCAACAAGTACAGACTGCTTTTATTTTCTCTGCCATGTACCTGTATGTGTGCTCTCATACATACAAATGTGTGTGTGTATGTGTGCACATGTATTTGTATTTATGCATATAATGCAAGCTGCAGTGAGAGTTGATATCCCAATAGTCCTAGGAAATTCTATGAGTCTGGGGGACTCTGCTGGGAAACAAACCTGCTTATCTTGTTGCTGTTGGAGATATGCTTATCTCTGCATGCAGTTCTGCATATATGTACTCTAAACTCGGCTTATTTTTTGTATCTGCTGCTACTGTGTGATACTGATATTTCCTGAAATGTCCAGCCTCCCTTTTCTTAGATCCCTTTTATTAAATTCTGGAGTTCCTAAATAGCAGCGAAATGGTCATGTTCCAGCATAACGGTATCTCTGTGACTTCTTGTACTTAATAGGCGCAGTGAACTCACAAGTCAAATCATTCATGTTTAAGCTCTTACTTAGCAAATTCAGTCTCAGATTTGAAGTCTTGTAATATATTCCTCTCACATACCATCAGATGAAGCTAAGCATTTGGAGATAAAATTTTGTCCCTTTGCCATTTGTAATTGAGTTCATTACATTAAATACTGTCCTCAGTTACATCTCATCACTTTCACTGACCATGATAAATCTGAGCAACTATGAAAGAGGTTTAAGTTAACCTATCTTACTTCATAATTCATCATTCACATACCTCTATCAAAAGGTATAGTTTGGATGAAGTTCTTTATTACTTGGCAATTGGAACAGGCTGAGAGATTGCATCCATACTCTTACAGTCACCTCATTAGTTGACAGTAACATATTATGTCACCACCACTTAATATTGTTTGATGGATGCCTATGCCATGAGTTGGAGTTTGCCCTGCTGCTTAGTTGCTGGTATTGCTGATGGTTTGTAATGTATATAGAGCCAGACTATTCCCAGAGGGTCACACTGGAAGAATGGCGGCAATAGACAAGTTGCAGTAGGGGAAATTATTATTAGACATAAGGAAAAATTATTTCCAAAGAGGACAGTAAAACATTGGAGTAGGTTACCTGTAGAGGTTGTAGAATCTCTGTTCTTGGTGGTACTTCAGTTTTCAAGAAGAAAGAACTGGGGTTCTGAGAAAAATATCACAAAATATGAAAAAAATCTTAAGATTCACAATGTAAAAAGAAGCAGTTCAAGGATAGTGTCTACTTTTTAACTAAAACATTTAAAAACCCAAACGATAACATATAGTTGAATATTAATTTCTTTTATACATCTTCAAGTGTAAACACTACAGGGAAAATTTACCATGTTCCAACACCTCAGTAATATACAATTTGGATTGTGATGTGTGTTTTCTGCATGTGCAGTAAAGTGGGTAAAAATAATTTTCATAGAATCACAAAACTGTAGAATAGTTGAGGTTGGAAGAAACCTTTGGAGATCATCTAGTCCAATCACCCACTCAGAGCAGGGTCAGCTAGAGCAGGTTGCTCAGCACAGTGTCCAACTGGGTTTTGAATATCACAAGGATGAAGACTCCACAGCCTTTCTGGGAAACATGCGCCAGTGTTTGACCATCCTCACAGGAAAAAAGAGTTCAACAGGAATTTCATGTATTTACATTTGTGCCCATTGTCTCTTGTCCTGTCACTGGGCACTATTGAAAACTTTTCTTCATTCCCCCCCATCAGGTATTTATACACACTGATGAGATACCTCCCCTGAGCCTTCTATTCTCTAGGCTGAACAGATCCAGCTCTCTCAGCCTCTCCTTATATGTTGGACACTCCAGTCACTTAACCATCTTCATGGCCCTAAAATTTCCTTTTTCTGCAGGAAAAAAAATAGCAGTTAATAATGAAAGAAATGGTCTTTGTAACATTAATATTTTTCTATCTAAAAATTGGGGAAGAAGTTTTGTATAAAAAGATTGAATAGAATATTTCAAAATAAGAAAAACAAAAGTAATCCTTGAAGTGTCATTTATTTTAATTTAAAAGATAATTACATAAGATAATTTTCTATTAAAATTATTTTCTAGTAAGCATAAAAAATATCAGATTCTTCTTGTTTCTCCCTTCAGTGCTTATTTTCCAATCACTCAGACTTGATATTATAGACATATATATACATATATATACA
>VZTQ01007399.1:15057-34117 GCA_013400755.1 Pelecanoides urinatrix | reverse complement strand
CAAAACAAAACCAAACCAACAAACCCCAAAACTTAACTAACATCTTGCATTCGCATTGAAACTCCAGAGAATCTTAGAGAGGATCCCATGATGAAATTTTGTCTCACAGGGTGATAGGCTGTCTCAAATGTATGCAAGTACGTTTTCAATGAGATTCTGAAGTGTCAGGGTAAGTTAGATAAAGAATAAACAAAATGAACATTAACTTGTCAGTGCCCTATTCTATTTCTCTAGGTATTCTAAAAGAAATAAAGGATAAAATTGATATTCTGAAAAAAAACAATGCTATTTTGTGCACTGATGTGTCTCAGAAGCCTTATGGAGTACTTTGAGGTAATCAATGAGTGTCTGAACAAGGAGAATATCCAGCTAATCTAAATCTACTTAGATTTTTCAAAAGTTAATTCAGCTACACTCTTCATCAAAACATCTTGAAAAACCTAATCCATCATGGAATATAAGGGGAAGATTCTCATACAGATAAGCAATAACTACTTTAAAAAAGTGTAAATAGATTTGAATTTTGAGGTAGATAGGTCAACACTGGAGACCCATATTAATGTGAGATAGTGCTTATGCTGTTCTACCTAGTCATCTCAATACTCAAGCCTTTTACGAACAAGATATGTGGTTTAGCAAAAAGAAAGAGCCAATTGCAAAGAGTTTCAGAAGGTCTTTTGTGCTGAATAAAGGAGAATTAAAAAGACAGATGAAATAAAACACAGATAAATGTAAAATGATAGAACTGTGAAAATCAGTAGCATCAAATCAATGATAAAGCTGAAAGAATGATGGGCATTGTGAAGAAATAACAGAAGAAGAGACAGAACATACTCTTGCATTGTACAATGCATTTTGAATGTTCAGCAAAACCCTCAGAGAGTACACAATTAGCTTACAAGTTGCTAGAGGTGATAGACATGTGATTCATAAAGCAACAATCTGCTTTGTGGAAGAAAAAAGCAGGAATGGAGATATTGATGAGGAAGGACTTCTGGAGGGCAGTTGCTTAAGCCTCCCATTCAAACCACAGACTATTGCTAAGTTTCCATCAGTGGTTGTCTATCTAATTCTCGAAAAGCTCCAAGGTTGGACATTTCACAACTTTTCCAGCTAAGCTTTTCCAATAGTGCACTACCCTTATACCTAGAGGTTTTTGTGTTGCCCTTTTTCAACCTCCTAAACTACAATTTGTTGCTATCGCCCCTTGTTTTATCATCTGGCACTACCAAGAAAAATGTATCTTCATCATCTTTGTAACTTTCCCATATCTAGTTGTAGGTTGCTATTAGGTCCTTTTACTCCCAGCAAGCACTCTCCCAGAATAAAAAAGTCCTTTAACAGCTCCTTTAACTTCTCCTCACAGGTCATATGCTCTTGCCCTAACAGTCTTGGTAACCCACTACTGGATGAATCCAACATTGCTCTGAATTGGTGTACCAAAAACTGAACAGAGTGTTCCAGTTATGGCATCATTAGTGCTGGTCAGTGGTAGAGAATTGCTTCCCCTGACTTGCTGGATA
The DNA here is from genome assembly GCA_013400755.1 of Pelecanoides urinatrix. NCBI lineage: Eukaryota > Metazoa > Chordata > Aves > Procellariiformes > Procellariidae > Pelecanoides > Pelecanoides urinatrix. Next base: position 32,594 of record VZTQ01007399.1, on the reverse strand, counting down.
TTCAGTTTTCTTTTTTCAACATGAGAACATGCTTTTCACTCATTTTAAGCCTGATGCCCACCCAGCCTCCTAGTCCTTTTCATCAGAGCTGCCACCCAATCATTTCCTGGCCTGTACCTACCTGTACCCCTCTAATCCCCACCACAAGGTTATTCTGTCCCAGATGCAAAACTTTGCACTTCTGTTTGTTGAAATTCATGAGATTTCTCTAAGATTGGTAGTAGAGTTTTCAAAGTTCCTCTGGACTGAAGTTCCACCATTTGGCATAATAACCATTTCACACAAATTTATTATTAGCTGAAAATTTGTTGAGATTGCTTTCTTGTTCATCGCCTGGGTTGATGATTAAAGTATTAAGCCGTACTGGCCTCAGCAGCAACGTCTGGGTTAATTTGCTTGTCAGGTGCCCACTGCGGGTGCATTGATTAGAGCCTGGAGGTCCAGCCAGTTTTCATTCCACCTAAAGGTTTGTTCTTTCAGTCCATATCTCCTCAGCTTCCAAATGAGAATGCTATGGGAGAATGTTAAAGGCATTCTTAATCATGGTATATTGCATCACCACTCTTCATCATCACAACCTTTTATTATCTGTGTGGTCATGAATGACTGTTACTGGCAAATCTGTATTGACTGTTTCTGATTATCTTATTGTCCTAATGTGCTTGGAAATGGATTAATAAAAAAACTAACACAACATGGTTGGGATCTTTCAAATACTGAGGTTAACTAGACCCAAACATTTGTCCTTGCTCCTCTTAAAGATGCCATCTTCAGCCATCGTGGACCCTTCCCTAGCTGCATGATAATTCACAGGTCACAGTGTCCTTGCTCTTTCAGCACGCTCAGGTGAAATCCATCTGGCCCTATGAATCTGAGCACACTTAGCCTCTGTATGTAGTTTCTAACCTAATCAATCACCCATGTCAATTCTGATATGGTTGTTTCTTATCTTAGTCTTCTGAGCTTTTCCCTTGTTATAATTTTTATATATATATGTATGCTCACATTATAAAGCTTTCTCACTTTTGGTTAAAATGCTCTCTTTTTTCTTTTTTTTTTTTTTAAAAAAAGAACTTTCTACCATTTAACAAGAAATTTGCAATTGCTGCTGAATGATTATAAGCCTTAAAAATAAGCCTTCAGCAAAAACTGTCATATGTGTCAACATACATTTTGTTAACATAGCTGTTATCAGGCCAGAAGAGCATTTCACAATTGTGGCAGAGAGTGTGAAGCTTTCAGAGCTCCATTCAGTTAATAGAAGCCAAAAGTTTACAGTGAAGAAAATACTGAGCAAGCAACTATCTTAGAAAGTGTAACTGCTTGGCACACAGAAGAAAGCACTATTTAAACAAGATTTTTAGATATGCACACACGACAGAAAGTGTATTACTGTTCTCTCACAATGGAAATTCTGTTCCTAGCAGTCATGCTTGTATTAACTGAAGTTAGTGTGAAATCTATTATTACAGTCTGGATGAACAGCCACACTCACAAATATCACAAGGAGACTACATAAGAAATTCTGTCGGTTCTTTGATGGATTGGGATAATAAAAAGATATAGAGGCCATGCCTGGCTGAACCAAGTACCTCCATGTCATCTTTTTTCTCCATAACGTTTGGGAGACTGTATTTCTGAGAGCATCTGAGGAAGGGGAACAACACATAACCTGTAATACAGGAGATGTCTCTGCTCAGATGTGAGATACAGGCATTATGGAAAGTGTTGCAAGGCTGCAATAAATATGACATTCTTCAGTCTAAGGGAGACCATTTCTTTGTAATTTAAGTCTCAGATGTCAGTCTTGGGTGGATGGGGAAAAAGGGGCCGGGGGAAAGAGAGAGAGAGAAAGAATTTATATTCCCCTTTTATTGCTTTTTTCATTGGTGTGCCATTTTCAGAAAAGCAGAACATGATCTTTAGACAAAAATCTGGGGATTAACCATCTATGAGTCCAAATTCCCAAGTCTAAACCCAGAGATGGTTTTAACTTGTTATTATTTTAATTCTGTTATAGAAATCAAACTTCCTTGCTGAAGGCCAAAAGACTTATCCACATTATCAGTTTCTTTGGAGTCTCCTCCTTACTCATTCAGATCTCTTTCTNTGCAAAACTAAAACTTTTGCCAGCAAATAAAAACCTGTGAGAGCTTTGAAACAAAAGTTTGTCAAGTTTGTTCATCTAATATTGAATTGTTTTCATGACAAAGACAAGAGAAGATAATCTCTACAACAAAACAAAACAAAAGAAAACAAAAGAAAACAAAACAAAACCACCAAAAAAAATCCAAACCCACCAAACCAAAACCAAACAGTGGTATGATTTCTGTTGGTCAGTGTTTCAGCCATGTCTGACAAAAGTGAACTGAAGGCGGAGTTGGAGCGCAAGAAGCAACGATTAGCTCAAATCAGAGAGGAGAAGAAAAGAAAGGAGGAAGAAAGGAAGAAAAAAGAAGTAAGAAATAATGTTCTCTTTGAAATTTGACTGTTTGCATATGNTGCTCCACGTTCCTGAATCACAGGCTGACATAGCACATTCAGGGTCCATCATGTTTGTGTAATCTTCTCCTGTGTTTATGTTCTTGACTCAGGATCTCAAGAAGTCCTTCTCCCATACCTGAGGTTTTGGGGTGGAATGGTGCTGCATTTCATACACATACGTCTCCTATATAGTTCTATTTAAATTCAGGGCTTAAACTTTCCTGGAAGTTTAATGACATCTTTCATTAGTCCTTTATTTTTGCTTCATCTCCCACTTGGCAATAAATGGCATAAATGTCAGTTCCATAGTAAAATGTAGAAATGTGATGTCAGCACATATTTCTTATGAGTCTCACTGCTTCAGAATTGTGGTCACAATTTATACCACTGAGGGCATCAGTCTTTCAAGTGAAGCTTTGCAAATGGCAAACCTGTGTTATATATGATCCTCAACAGCTAGCCGATTATGAGGATGATGAGAAATGTGAAGCTTAGTTGACAGTAACACTTGAATAACTTTGCAGGGACATCATTTATTAAAGATGTAGTTCAGCAACTCCCTGATTCTTCTTCTGTGCCCAAATTATATTTGATGGAACGTTTACAGGACCATCATGAAGATCGTTAGAGATAGCTAATTGTCTGGGATGGTACAGAACTAGTTCAGAAAGTTTAAAAAATAAAATAATTCCTCTTTCTACTATGAATGAGAATAGGTGTTCATTTTTCTGTGCATGAAATGAAGGGGAACCCTCAGATGAAACCATGTATCTTAAGAATCTGAGCAGAAAGCAAAAAACCTTCCTTTGGTTCAGCATTTCATTGTCCTTCAGATTATATGAGTAGTTTTAAATATTATGATTTTGAATTAAAAAAAAAAATTAAAGGTTTAGAGTATTTTAATGATCACAGAATGCCATCAATTCTAGGTGCATAACTGGAGGAATGTTAGATATATTAGGTAATCTAAATGTGCACTGGAAAAGAAAAATTCCTTTTTTTAACTCCTAGGCTTCAACTTCTTGGCTGAATATGATTTCTGAGTACTTTGAGCCATAGAGAGTCTAAACAAAAAGATACTACAATACAAAAACCAAGTCACAGCTGAAAAATTGCTACTATGTATACGGACATATTTGCAATAGTGGGCTTTTAAAGATATGTAATGATATATGTGTGGCATTTTAAGTTAGATTCTCTCCCTCTATGCTGAATCAGAATTGCTAAAAAAACATTACTAGAACAGGATGGCAGTCACAGCGCTACAGATGACAGGATGAATGAGATGTCCCAAGAGAGTACATTTTAGTGTTAGAATAGAGGAATGAAAAAACCCTAGATCTTTGCGTGGGTGGAATAGAAAGTCAGCAGAGGTTTGTGATAAGGCCAAAGCACATGTGCAAATAGTTTCTGCAAGCTTACAGCTATGTGACTTTGTCTTATTAACAAACAAGGTACTGTCTTATACTTTTCCTGCTACTTTTGTTTTAATAAGATTATGAAATATTAATTTTATCACCTGCAGCTCTAGGCTACAATATTTTAAAGACCTTAAAAGTCTTATGTGCAAAAAATAAAACAAACCCCTCTGAGGGTTGGTCGTGTGACTTCCTAGACTTTCTGAGAATCTTAGCATCAGGTTAAAGCACAAAAAACCCCAGAAACCTGATCTCATTAAGATCAAAACTGTAGCCAAAACCCTTAGTCACGTTACTCCTAATGATTGTCCCACATTTGAGTCCCTCATGGTATGAAAATGATTCTCCTATGCATTGTAGGAAAATTACTGTCTCTTGTCCTTTTGCCCTTTAAACAGCTAGCAAATTTGTGTTTGCTGACAGTAGCCATTTTCTTGACATCATATCTCTGGAAGTTGAAATCCTGATTTGATAAATAGGATATAGCCTTTTGCTAACCTTTTCTTAACTGTTGCATTAGATGTGATTAATGAAGACTGCAGCCTATTGCTTTCTTTCTTCTAATAGCAATTTCATGCCCTTAGTATTTTGACCTGAAGAGCATACCACAAATAGAAAGACTTCAAGAAAGTAAGGTGATTCCCCCACTTCCCCCTAAATAGAAGGAAAAATGTTCTATTAGAGCCGAGAAACCTGAAATTCTAATCTAAGAAACAAGATTTCCTTCTCCATTTTACTAATAATATTAAGGCCCCCCTCCCCCCATAATATCATACAATAAGTAAATGTGAGAGAACAGTGCATAGAGGACTGCAGTCTCAGAGTTCTGAACTGCTCAAGTAACTTTCACTGAAGGCACTAATTTTTATATTAGTTACTCTTAGACCATTATAAAAACTTTACGTTACTTTATGGTAAAACTTATGTAGTTCATTTGGAAAAAAAGAGTCAAATTTAATTAAGGATATTTTTTACACCATATTCTTTTGCTTTCATAAATTAATTAATCTCATTAAAATTCTTGGTAGAAGAAGCATCATTATTGTTTTAGGTTTAGGGTGTTTGGCAATTGCCTAGGATAGGGTGGAGAGTCCACACAAGAGATAGGAAATGAAGACCACTCACTCTAAATTATGAAGTCATGTGCAGTATAATGCAGTGGGAAGTTGAAAGAATTATTTGATTTGGATCAAATCAAACATTTGGATCAAAACTTGGATATAAATCTAATGATTTGTGAGTTTATGTGCTAACATATTTTATTGGTCTAGGGTTTTTTGAATTATAAATCTACCTCATTTCTACACCTTTTTAACTTGATGAACTGAAGTGAGAACTGAAGTCTTGATTATTAGACTCAAGAACATTGCTGCGAATAAGATTAGTTCAATGAATCCGTTACTATTTATATGTATAGGTATTTGTACATGGCATACATCAGTGTATATATATATATATATATATATGTTCATCAGTCCTATAACTCTAAAATTGAGCAATTTGGATTTTCCTGAAAATTGTTTACATACAAATCCCAGCAGACAAGCCTGATAGATTTCTTCATTATGTTAAACAAATGGGTATGTAAAATAATTAACCTAATGTGAAAACTTTATTAAATTGCATTTTAGAATTCAAGCTTTCTGTTTCATGGCATATTAAAAGTGATCATGCTGAGGATGACAAATAATCAGGAAAAATTAGACAAACTCATCCACAGAAAGTAAAATTACATCTCCTTCCAAGCTGGCAATCCTGGGTTTGTCAAGCAGCGATTGTTCCACAAGACTCATGTGAAAAACAGTGTTAATATACTCAAAAAATTATAAATGATAACAACAATAAAAGTAAACCTCCTGAAAGAAAGCAACTGTAACTTACATCTTCACTAAATATAAAATATTTATATGCTCTTACATTTCAACAAACTATATAAACTCTGTCTTTAAAGATGGAATATATTATATACAGCTTGTGGCGATAGTTCAAGGCCTGTTTTAAAAAGATTCTGCTAAAATCATTCTAATTTTTCCTTTATTTGAATGCCTAATTTATTTTTTCTTTTTTTTTTTGTATCATAGCTTTATAATAAAACTGTCACAATGTTTGTGAAATTTACAATCAAATATATGCAAATAAGAACAGACACTGTAAAATGACTTTGAAAATTTTAAGGTTTACATTCACAGGTAAATTAATTCATTGTAGCCAGCACGGATTTCGCTCTCCAGTTTATTGTGCATAATTTTTTCTGTGTAGGGAGGAAACCTGTAATCTTTCCCAATTTAATTAACATGCCACAGAAGGATTTTTGATGGAGTGGTGTATGTTATATATACACTCAAAGTATGGTTCTCTATATCCATTTATGGTGCTGTATCTCAGTCTCTGTAATCATTCAGTTGTGTTGGTGTGTTTCCATAGTCAAAATATCATATGCATATCAATTATTTACGAATTATATAAAACATCATCTGTGTTTGCACACTGGCAGTGAATTCCGCTATAAACAAAAGAACATTTAAAAGGACTGTGTTTTTGCTTAGAGAGAAGGGGATGCTGAGCATTTTGCAAGAAGTAATTACCAGAAAGCCCCAAGGCGCCTCCTCACTTTCTTCCTCTACTCCCACACACTCAGGGACAGCAGGTGGTAGATTTTATTTTCCAGAATTTCATCAGCTTCCGTGGATCCTTTATCAGGCCCTGAACGTCCAGGCATACTCAGCAGTTCAAATGGAAAGCAATGCGAGCCTCTTCATCACAGAGCAAAGCTCTTGCAAGTCCCGGCTACCAGGTTGGAGTCTCTCTCCTTGCCTCACTCACAATCAACTGTGAGCATAACTGTGAACTCTTAGTCTGCAGCTCAGGTTCAAGCAGTCATGAGCTGTTATTTAATCTGTTGTCAGCTTTAACTAATCTCATGTGTGAAAAAGGAAGAGTGCTCTGCTGTTTGCACCAGGGTCATCAGACCATGCTGGCAGCTGACAACTTGCTGACAGGGCTCTGGCAAAGGCATGAATGACATGATCTCTACCTGATGGCACTTCAGCACAACCCTGACATCTCCGTGCCCAGGTGCACAGGCAAGAGCATGGACATCATAAATAGACTGACACAGCACCTCACTCACTCACCCTTCTTATGGGGCATCACCTTGGTTTTCTTTCTTTCTATTGTTGTTATTGTTGGGTTTTTTTGTTTTCCATTTTGATGTATTGTGAGAAAAAATATTTGAAATATAATTTGTCTTTTCTAATCGTTCCTGCAGATGGCTATAGCTATATTAATATATAGTATTAATATATTTTATTAAGGACATGGGGATAACAGTTTGTTGAAACCAGAGCTGATAAAAATTTCTTGGTGTCTGATGGAAACAAAAAAATTCTTTTTACTAAAGCATTTCTTAGCTCTGGGGGTGTTTCTTTCATGTCTTTGTTTCCATACCATCTCTTGTCATAAGACAAACTGCAAGTAGACATGGTGTCAATACATGGTTAACAGCAGGAAGACATGGGAATGTTATCTATCTGTCCAAATTTGAATTTCAATATAAAAGAGAAATTTAGCTATTAGTGCAATGTATTAGACAAAGCAGACTCCTTTTTCACAATGTGACTCTCGCTGGATTAATATTCATGCTTTTAAAATCATAGCTCAGACTTCAAGGCTTTCCTTGATTTCCTNACGTGTAGATGAGGTGCTTAGGGACATGGTCTAGTGGGCATGGGGGTGTTGGGTTGATGGTTGGACTTGATGACCTTAGAGGTCTTTTCCAACCTTAGTGATTCTATGGTTCTTAAATGCTTCATTCTTGTATCAGCAGTGATGAGTTTGGCAAGTGAGTATGTAGTAAAAGCTGTGGTGTTAGCATAGGGTGACCCATTATTTTATTGCTTAGTACTAGAAATATCCTGAAGAATTCACTGCTTCAATAACATTTAAAAACTTCTAACCACCTTCTCTATAGTTCAGACTGTTGTCATCATACCCACACTTTTACTAGCTTTGAGTTGCCAGTTTACAGGTTTGAGCCCTTATTTTCAATGTACCTAGGCATGCAGGACAATATTTTTTTCAAAGGGTAAATATTGATATTGTAGCAGTGGAAAAACTCAAGATAAAGCATGTAAAATTTAAGTGCAATTTTTCTCTCTCAAATGAGAAAAGTATTTTAGAAAATAATTTTTTTTTTAACTGGGCTTGGACAGAGCATGTGTAGCCCAGACGCACAAGCAGCAAATTAGACCAGGCTAGCAGAAGAAAGAGTTATACTGCTAATGCTGAACTTTATGAGAATTAGCTGCCAGGGATTGTCATAGATTTTACGGAGGTGCACTTTTCAAAGCAAAGACTGAACATTACCAGAAGATGTGCTGCAGTTCAAACAAAATATTTCAGACGTCTATGATATAGCTTAGGTAACAGATTGGACAAAATATTCCCAATGCTCTCTCCCAGCCCTGGAAGTTGTGAATAAGAGCTAAATGACCTTACAGACTCAGATAAGAACACCTCAGTATGCACCTGGGATGCACAAGCTTGATAAGGACACGGAGGAAAAAAGTAGTAAGGACTTTGTTGTTTTAAGATCTGTAAATGTAATGTTGCTTGAGGCATTTTTGGTAGTTAAGAAATAGTTTTTGTTCATGATCCTTCTCCTAAGCCTTTTTCATTTGTTTGCTTCACTGAAATGTCTTCTGAAGAAGTTGACTAGGAAACCAGAGTTTGCATATCTAGTTGGATCCTGAGTGTCTTTCCAAAAAGATTATGAATTAGGATGGGTTAAAACTTAAAGGTACAACACTTGAATAGAATTTATGGAGAATTTGACAAGTCTTTTAGACTTAAAACTCCTCATTAACACTATAAATTACAAAACCTTTGTCACAGCAACTCTACAGACACAGTGACCTAGTTTGATAACTTGTTCAATCATGTTCCAAACTTTTAAAACTGCTGGTCAGAAAAAAACAGATGGTAGCCATTTTAAAGCATGAACTGGACAGAAAGGAAAATCCTGTACCTTTTTGAGTCAAAGGAAATATAGTTCTCCCATACTATGTAACTTCTCTGATAGTTGCCTCGGTCTGGAAATCTCATTATTCAATTTGGAATCTATTACAAGTGACCATCATAAATGTTTTCAGTTAAAACCAGAAGAAAAATTCCCTTTAATGATAATAGCTTTCTTTGAGTAGAGCTTGGATTCTTCAACATTTCTGATATGGAATTCATTTTTTATTTTTCTGTAGCAACTTGATAATCAGAGGTACACATTATTGTTAAAAACATCTTTGCATTTTAAAACAAAATAGTCCTTTCTAGTAGAATAACAAAAAATTGTGCATTGATGATTCAAGTGATGCACCTAGTGTACAAGGATATGTAATTGCAATTACAATGGAATATAATATATTATTGAAGCGATAGTGACAACACACTAAAATTTTATTTTAAAGTTACAAATATTCTATGTATTTTTCATTACTTCATTACTTCTGCACACAAGTTTTATGCATAAAGTACTTAAAGATACCATTTGCTCTGATGGTTTAGTCTATTTTATACTTTACATAAAGGAAATGTGCCAGTTCTTTTTAAATTCTTCAATCTTACCACAGATTTTAGTGGTGCTTCATACTACTCCATAAAGCAATGCAGTCATTCACTGTGGTTCACTGGATCAACCTATAAATATTACAGTAGCTGCAAAAAAATAGAATTATTATAGAGACCAATTTACACAAAAGACATTCTATGTACTTCTGTGCTGCCACTATGAGAGCTGAGCAGCAGCCAATCTTTTTGATATGCACTGCTGGCAGTTGAAAAAAATGAATGAATTGGGTCAACAGCAGCAGGGCTTGCAGTGGAGGAGGGGACCAGAGAACCCCCTATGTACATACATATTTCCATGGCAGGTTCCAGCTATAACCAGCTTATGTCAAGAACTGGTTTGTTTAATTTTTTTGAACTTTTCTGATGGTTTCCAAAATTGCTTTTCTTCCTCATCTCAATTTAAATTCAGATTTCAAGTTATTGCAATATAAGTGTCTGAATTTTGCTGTAAATTTACATTCATGTAAAACTAATTTTTACAGAATCATACATAGGATATCAATGTAACACCATAGGTATGAGTGACATCTATGATATTAAAATAAACGCATGTTTGAGAACCACTTAGCTTTGTCAATATTTTAACTATGCTTAACATTTTCTTAGAACAAGTAAGAGAAAATAAAGGGAGTTTCTGAGCACTTGAGTGAAGCCTGAAGTAGCTTTATCCCATAGCGTATTTTTAATTCTTAGGACGATATTAATAGGACTATATTAATACTAATGTGACCATATTAATTTCTCTACGGTGCAGTGGAGGTTTATGCTTCACTCTGCAACAAAAGCTTTAGTTTATAATTCAGATTAAAACAAACTCCCTAGTTATGTATATTGCAAACAGCCAAATTCTCACAGTAAATAGTATTTTACTCTAGAAATAGTTCTATTGACCCAGGATGACCAAGGACTGATATATTATTCAGCATGTTTGAGTGGGGTAGGGCTCAGCCCTTAGTTGCAGAAGAACATGAAAAAAATTTGCTGATGTAAGATACTTAACAGTGGGGCAAGAAAGATAAAGTTGAGAAGAGAATATTTACTTGCTAATTGTCCATTTTTCTTGTAGAAAATAAGTCATTCCTCATTTACCTTTCAGTAGCGTTAACAATTGTCTAACCTCAGTTACGTTCCACTTTAGTCAACTATTACATAAACTACAAACTACATTACTTTGTTATCCTGCTGGTACTGCAGATGTGCACAATATAGTGTTTCTAAGGACGTTAGGATCTTAATTTCTGTTTGCTTTCGCAACTGTTCACCTGTAATCATAATTCTTGTTCTTCCCTAGATATTCCCTTTTTTTCCTTTTTTTTTTTTTCCTTTTTTTTAAAGAGGGTTTGAAAACTAACAATGGTTTGAAAACAATTTTTGGAAGTGCCATGAATTTGATGAAATGTGTTTGTGTTTGAGATTTTTACCGTGCATGTGTGTGTGTGTGGTGGGGGAGGTTCTCTGACTTTTATATATATTAACAACTGTGCATGTTAAACTTAATCTGGCATTTTATGTTCCACATTTTTTTAAATTTATTTTTTTTATCCATAATTTTGACTATTTTGATTAAATTATCCTGACAAATTTCACCTTCCTAATCATCCTATTTCTAATTACCCTTTTTCTAAGCAACAGCCTTCTTTAAAATACTCTACAATGAATGCACTAGAATTATTACTTACTGGATTGCCAGTTGTTGGTGAGATGAATTGCATGTTGTATTTTTTATCTTGGATGTTGGGTTCTGAAAAGCAGTAGAGGTTTATTCATAATATGAAAAGTGAATTTTTATGTCTAACAGACAAGGAAATATTAGTGAGATAAGATGACTATAGAAACTATAAAGTGCATATATGGAAAGACATGAGTGAGAGAAGAGTATGATTGTATAAACCTTGACAGGGAGAGGTAAGAACACAAAAACTGATAAAACACAGGATGAAAGAGGGTTTAGAAACTATCCACAGTTAGAAGAGTTGCTGAACATTTCAGCAGTGATTCTTCAATATTTGCATTCTGGGATATCAGAAGAAGGATATTTAGGGAGAAAAAGGCAGAATAGGAAATTCAGTGGGTATAGTGAGTTTGGGTGTACAAATACGGAAGAGTTAGAGACATCAACATTGCATAAATAGAAAAATAATTCTGAAATTTAGAAGCACAAATTTTTAGGAGGTTAATACAATTAAAACTCTAAATAACTTTGACAAATATATGGTTTTGATGTATAATAGTCTTTGCAAGTGGTTCTTATTTCTCTACAAGGAACAAAATATCATAATACTCAGTGTGAGATGCATAATGACTTTTATATTTCATATTTCCAAGGCAGAATGTTCATCTGGATCAATCAGTCTGGCAGATTTTTGTATTGATGTTCTTGTTGCACGCAACTTGGGGATCACTACTCCTCCCAGTCTGGCCAGCCAGTTGAGGAAATACTTCTAGTACAGTCACCACCTAGAATAGAGGAGCATAGGCAGCTCACAGGGTGGGCAAATAAACAAAAGTATGACTAAGTGAGATTTGATAGGATCTTATGTGTCATTGAAGAGGGGTCCAAGACCTGGTGTTGTTTCTTTGCTCAACGTGCATGTCCTTGATGATGTTAAGTAAGAGCTTTATTTCACATTGTTTTCTTCCTTCTGCTCCCCTGCCTCATCATTCATTCTGTATAAATTCATAATTAATTTATTCTGTCCAGTCACAGTCATGACAGATAGTTGATTCTCATTTTGTCACCTTTTCCATTTGTTGCACTCTTTAGAACCTCCCAAATTTTCATGAGATTATATTAACACTAGTTTAGGCTCAGAGCAATACCGTCTTTGATGCCAGGTCATTTTTTCATCAATTCCTTGCTCACCAATTTTTGTCCAAGTGGACATTGTTCACGTGACTTCTGATATTATCTACGTAAAAACACCTCCCACTGATGTTGTAAAGTGTATTTCTAAGTAATGTCTAGTAAACTCCGCCTATGTGGTTATGTCTAGAAAAAGCAAATACAGCACAAAGATTCCAGATGCAAAGAAATGTCAGTTGTAAACAGTGACAAAAGAGAAAGACACCTTAATAATATAGTTTTGGAAATTATAAACCTAAATTTTTTCTAGAGGAGACAATCTAACATTGCACAGAGAAGAATGAAATCTCAATAGCTAACAGCTCACTAATTTTTTTAACTATATCATTTCAGACCAACAAAACTCATTATTCTACAATCCTTAGACACTTTCCCAGCCTGTGTGCACAAGCGAGCTGAAATCTATATTTTTTCTCTTTGAAATCAGCTACTTATTGCAGCAACTGTGTTTATAAAAAGGACTAGGTAGTTCATTGCACTCAACAGCTTTTCATATTGAATTAAATTTAGCCCTTCAGATATATGGAGTTTACTGATGACTTCACTAGAAGTTGAGCATATTTACAAAGCCAAACTCAAAAGCAACAAGTTTATATAAATGTAAGCAAGTTTATACATATACATATGCTTAGTTATATTTCTGTTTCTTTTTCAGGCAAATCTTTTCTAAGCTGTTCAGAAAAGGATTATATTAACACAGAGGAGAAGAATTATTATAAAAAATTAAGCAAATCAAAATCACATTTGACTACTCAAATTCATTGCGATAGACGTCCTAAGAAATATTAAAAAAAAAAAAAACCAAAAACAAACAAAACAAAACACAAGACACCCTCCCAAATGAACAAATAAACAAACAAACAAAACCCCAAAAGCCAGGCAATTTAGTTGCACCTGAAATTTTTTCAATGTTGTTCTGATGCCAGTTCTTGGGACAGTTAGTAGAAAACAGGTTGAGGAGCCAAGGCATAGTATACTTGTATTAGTGAAATTACAACAGGATCAGCACATGCAGGTTATGAAAGAGATAAAGCCCTGATGAACATGACACAGTTACACCATGCTGATAATATCTGGTTGTTGAGTTCTGCTAAGTTGTCATCGTTATGACTATCTTTTTAGTTAATTTAAAAGTGTGCAAATGAATTGGAATTAGTTTTAACATGATAAAGGCAACAGATGTGCTCGGAAAACCAAAGGGCTCATTTACAGTCTGTCAGGTTCTGAGATTGCTGACAGAGGGCAAGGATTTTAGTTTTTTTTTTTAATTACAGGAAATGGCAGCTCAGCTGACCAACATGATAGTGAGTTTATTGTTATCAAGTGGATTTGCAGCACAACAGAAAAATTGATACACACATCACTGCAATCTGAAAATATTTTTCACAGAAATGTTGAGGTCGTTTGATCATCCCAACTAAACTATGTCCTTAGAGACTTCATAAACAAGCCATGGAAATCATCATGTGAAGATTAAGTAATTAAGTCCTATTAAGTAATAACTGCTGTGAGGGAAAGGGTATTGTTTGTGTCAATAGCTGCAAATTTGGAACAAGTGACTTCAGTTCTCTCTTTGGACACAGGTTTCCCATATGTCTTTAGTCAAGTCACCCATGATGACATTTCATAAGCACCTGGGCAACCTAGGCCTAGCAATCCATTTTCAGAAGTCATGTAGATAATCAAACTGAACTTTCAAAGGGGAATAAGCTATTTTTCAGAATGGTACTCTGTGGACTATAGAGTAGCTGTAGCTAAAATCCACATTACTACCTGACTGACAAAAGTCCCCTACAACCACAACAATAAAATCGTAGGAGCTTAGATTCCTTTTGAAAATGGACTTTGGAATCCTTTATCACACAACCCTGCCTGATTTTTTTTTTAAAACTAAATTTCTGAATCTCTGTTATCACCATATTTACAGAGAGAGAACAATACCCCCCAAATCTGTGGGATAGGATATATTCATTAGTGGCTGTGAGACTATCACAAATTTTGATGAAGAAGATTTCAAATGGATAAATATTCAGTGACTACATGTCTTTCTTTTATCTCTGGCACAAAGGGTTTTTTTGGCTAGCATTAAAAGAAAATTTCACCCATTTGCCTTGGAAACTTGTAGTTTCCAGGACACCACTTCTTGAAAACCGAGTGGTTATGCTCCAGCAAAGCAATGTCTCCCAAGCACTCACATTAGGAGTGTTTTATCAATTTGTTTTGTGTATAAGAATGTAGATTCAAATGAAATACAACTAACTATGGTGGGTGATTACTCTGTTATTCCGGTATAATGTTATGTGGTAGTGCATTCCTTCCCTNTCCTCAAGGCTCAACCCCTCGCCCTTTGAGAAATGGCAAGATATTTTACATCAATATTTCATTGAACTCAAGGGGAATTTTCAACAGGTATTCCTTTGTATATTTATCTATCTCTGTGTCTGTGTGCGTGTGAATTGATCCTGCTAGAAAATATAATCTGCTAAAATCTTATGATCTATCTTAAAACTTTGAATGAACCTTAGACTGCTGCTAAACACATCTAATCCCTTAGACATAAACCGTTGACCAAGTCTGAGACTAAGAGTGGGTCCAGCCACACCTAGACTCCATTAGGAGTTTAGAAAGCAAGGGGGTCATCTCTGAATCTCGTGACTCAACAGGAGGGTCTCCCTTACACTCTTTTGTCCTTGGTCTCTATATAAATCATTCCAACTCAATTCTAACATGATTTTCCTTTGTATACTTCATCCATGTAGTAAGTGATAGAGTGAACCTCACCATTGAATTCTGTTAAGTTGCGCTTTTATGAATCTCTATTAAAATCACTTTCTTCTAAAACATTCAACAGTGATTCTTTAAGTGGCCTCTAAACCACTAATTTGAGAAATGTTACAGAAGTGGGATTCATACATGGATCTAAAGCACTTGAGTTTCTTCCTGCTGAAGTTGTGGTCCAGCAACTGCTTCTTAACCACTCCCTTGCAGAACTCTTATCTACTTTATATCATGCTATCCAGATGTGTGGTATTTTGAAAGGACATTGTTCAAAATGGCACACCTGTATTGCATCTTCTCCTCAGTTTCATAAACCTGTTGCAATTCAAATAATCTAACTTGACAAATCGATGGCTTACTGCTTTTTTTTATAATTTACGGCTTTTTTATAAGAACAGTGCTTTTACTTTAATTTATTGTTTTCACTGGAGATCAAACCTTTTCCTATAAAACATAACTTCCTCCACAGTGTGTTTACACATTTTTTTCTGTGTTTCAATCTCATCTTATAGTCCTGAGATTAGTGTTTTTAAATATATTGCCAATGCCAGGTAATAGGATAGTACTGAGCCAAAGCTTTTATTTGCATTAATAAGATATTGTGCATGATCTCTAGCAAAAGGTAGATACTCATCTCTAGCTACCAGATCTGATTTCTTGTACAGTCTTTAACATACAGACATATATGTTAAAGGAGAATGGACTAGCAGTTTCTCAGAGGGTTAAAGTCAGCATTACAGAAGGGGGAGAGAGGGCAAATCTAATTTCACTTACAAATTCAATTTCATGGGAGTAGGTAGATTTAGACAGTACATACAACTTGAGAAGTAGTGTGTAGGTCTGGGGAGGAGTTTTCTCCAGCAACTACATATTAGCTTTCCTGCTTTAAGTACTGTGTGTTTCCATATCTCAAAGGAAAAAAAAAAAAAAGGCAAAAGAAAAGCAAATTAAAAAAAGCTTCTCTTTATTGTGTAACTGGTAACATAATGAAAATGTTCTTCATTTATCTTCACAGTAAAGGAATGTAGCTAATATGCTGCGTTTTTCTGGCCTTAGCTATCACTTTCTGGGTTGTGTCTGTTATGATGAATATTATGAAGATTTTATCCCCAGCCCCAACATTTATCCATATTTACTTTATTACTTAAGGGTCTCTGTGTGACTATGTAACAGACCTACTTTTTTTTTTCCTTTTTTGACTACTGATCTGTGCCCTTCCATTGTTTCTCCACTTTTCCACACATATGCAGGGGCACTGACATAATAAGAAGCTTTGCTTAATTATTATCAGGAATTGCCAAGAAATATGTATTATTAGGTACTCCTTTTTTAACACTTTGTTTTGCAATTTTCTCAAGTTTTTGCTTCTTAACATAACCTTATTTTTGCTCATCTGCTGTTAAATATTCATAATGGAATATAATTTCTTCTAGTATTCTTTAACAAGTTTAATGATTTTAGGTGTTTCAAACACAGTTTTGGTTTTGTGATTGTTTTTATCCTTCTGCCAAGCATCTTCCTTTAACATTACCTTTCAGTAGCAGTGCATAAGGTAACCAGTTAGGACATGTTGTCAAACCTAGAGAGTATGGTGTCATAGTGTGACCTAAGCTTTCTTTTTATTCTGTCTACTGTATATGCAGGTTACTTCTGCATTTGTTACTTGTGAGATATCAGTAACAATATCAATATCAATGTCAATATAAACCAATATCATGCATTTTTCTTTAACATTGTATGTTTCATGACTATTCTTACCCTTGTACTCTTTTGCAAGAAAAAGAATACCAGGGCAGAACTGCTGAATTCATGTTTAAAAATAATTCACTCTTGGCACTTAGAATCATAGAATCATAGAATAGTTTGGGTTGGAAGGGACCTTTAAAGGTCATCTAGTCCAACCCCCCTGCCATGGGCAAGGACATCTCCAACTAGACCAGGTTGCTCAGAGCCCCGTCCAACCTGACCTTGAATGTTATCAAGGATGGAGCATCTCCCACTTCTCTGGGCAACCTGTTCTAGGGGTTTCACCACCCTCAGTGTAAAAAATTTCTTCCTTTTATCTAGTCTAAATCTACCCTCTTTTAGTTTAGAACCATTCCCCCTTGTCCTACTGCAACAGGCTCTGCTGCAAAGTTTGTCCCCATCTTTCTCCTAAGCCCCCTTTTAGTACTGAAAGGCTGCAATAAGGTTTCCCCGAAGCCTTCTCTTCTCCAGGCTGAAAACCCCCAACTCTCTCAGCCATCCCCCTGATTATTTTTGTGGTCCTCCTCTGGACCTGCTCCAACAGGTCCATGTCTTTCCAGTGCTGAGGACCCCCGAGCTGGACGCAGCACTGCAGGGGGGTCTCACCAGAGCAGAGCAGAGGGGCG
>VZTQ01007399.1:1855-15005 GCA_013400755.1 Pelecanoides urinatrix | reverse complement strand
CATCTCCCTGTCCTCCATGTGCCTCAGCACAGCTTCCAGGAGGATCTGTTCCATGATCTTCCCAGGCACAGAGGTGAGGCTGACAGCTCAGTAATTCGCAGGGTCCTCCTTTCTACCCTTTTAAAAAATGCGTGCAATGTTTCCCTTCTTCCAGTCACCAGAGACTTCACCTGACTGCCATGACTTTTCAAATATCATGGAGAGTGGCTTGGCAACTACATCAGCCAATTCCCTCAGAACTCTGGGATACACCTCGTCAGGTCCCATAAACTTATGTATGTTGAGGTTCCTCAGGTGGTCTCAAACCTGATCTTATAGTGGGAGGGACTTTGCTCCACCAGTCCCTGCCTTGAGGTCCATCCACTCAAAAGGTATGGATAAACCCGGTCAGAAAAAAAAAAAAAAATCCAAATATGAACAGCACAATATTTGGGGACAGTCTGTCTGAAATTTGCTCTGTTCCAGAATCTGCCATCCAGCCAGTTTGGTGCCTCTAGGAAAACAAGATTTAAAGGTTTAAATTACTTCCACAGTGCAGGTGCCTACACTGTGATTCAATATTTATCTCTCAGACCACAGCCCATGAAATAGGCTGTGGTAGTGCTCACCTTCTGCAAGAAGGGTTAGAGCACTTCTCCAGTACCTTCCACTGGGAACCTGTGTGTGAACCTTTTAATCCCAGGGTGGCTTGAATTCAACACTGGACTGCTATATCACCCTGAGTACAACTCCAAAGAGTGTTAGGGTGTAAATGGGAATGTGTGTGTAAGTATGGTGTAGCCTTATATTTCGGATTTTTATAAGGAAGTGGAGTAAGGACAGGTGGTCCACAGTTATTTGGTAGTTCTTGTATGTTGCAAAAAATGATTAGCCTATTTTTCTTTTTATTAAAAAAAATAAAATCCCCAAAATAAAAGTGATAATAAGGTAATTTCTTTCAAACATATGGAAGAATAATAGACAAAAAATACTATGATTATCTTGATCACAGTTCATTTCAGCCTAAGACTACATGAGCGTTACTTCCACCTTCATTCTGGCAAGAAACCCGCATGCTTGTACACTGGCAAGGGAGACATATGTGTTGGATATAGAGAACTATACAGTAGCGCTGCTAAGGAAGTTCCAATAACAAAGAATTATTCAGGTGACTAAGAATATCAGCCAGATGAAGATGGTGACAGAGATTAGGCAATTCTCCCAGAGAAATTGTAGCAAATGATATTACTTATATGCTACTGATATTGAAGTAGGAAGATAGAGTAATTTAAGTCATTAAAAAAAAAATCAGAGGAAAGATGCCAAGATGGACTTTTTTTAGTCCAACTCTCAGTGAGTTTCCTGAAATTTGATTAATTTTAGTTTTTTTTGTTTTAGTCAGAAAAATCTAGAACAAAGGAAGGAGTTAAACAAGAAAATCACATTGCCTTCAATAAAGAACATTTACTCTCATATTTCTAAGGAGTTTTATTCAACATTTGGTTTGACTATAGTAGAGAGAAGGAAAGGTTTCCATGGGAGATTGCTGTCTGAAATTCCTATCAATAAGATTTTTTTAATATTTTTTTTCTTTATTCATCTATTTTGTCACTCCTGGACAAAGGATTCAGAGGTAGATGGAGAAGCATCCTCATTTGTTGTTGTTCCTGGAGACCTGGGTTTGGACACTGTCAATGAAGGCTTGCTACATGATCTTTTGGTAAGAGTAAACTGATCCAAAGTAAATATTCTACAGGCACTCTAAAATGTTTTGCTGGGGTATAGATATTAGGAAATATTTTTCTGAAAGAGTGCTTTCTGAAAGAGCACCCCTAAAATGACACGGAGAGTCCGCTTCCCGTTAACACATATTACAGACACAGAGTAATAAGCTGTGGTTTTAAGCCCTAAGTGAGTCTCACAGTCTCACAACCTCAATAGGATGTCCAGCTTGGTTTAGTGAATAATGACTAGAGCTGGAGGGAGAGGAAAGAGTCAAAGGAATGACAACTGATACTACTTTCTGAAGCAAGAAGATAGTATTTGAGAGTATTATTTTTGGTATTAATTATGCCTTACTGATCAAAAATATTCTTTCTTTATATCTTAATCTTATAAAATCACTGCACGTGTATGTATGAGACATTCATTTTAACTCATTGGTCTTCTCAGCTGACATTCTCCATCCTCAACATATAGCTATCCATAGAGTTAACTATTATTCTTATAAGATCCACCTCATCCAGTGCCTTCTTGTAAGATTTCTTATTACCTTAATTCTTTTCATGTTTCTCCTTTCTCCATTGACTCAAACAGGCTTGAGGTCATGAACTTGGCAAACTTGGAAGCAGTTTGTTTTAAAGTAAGTTTACCTAAGTCTGGCTTCATTCAATATTGGTGAGATCTTTGCAGATATTGCTAGGGGACTAGGGGACAAAAGGTCTCTGTGAAGCTGAAGTCGTTTTATGTGTGATTCGCATTAAAGTCACCATTTATCAGGAAGTTAAATCTGTACTTACTTGTCACTCACCCTCACACTTTAGGGTTGCATTTTTTTTGAATGGTTAAAAAAAATTAGTTATTTAAACTTCTCACTGATAAAGGAACTTACATACAAATACAAATATGTGTGCATAATCTACATTTGAAAACTTATTTGATATACAGTTACAGAGGCATTTATAATTCTGTATCTTCATTGACATGTTAAAAATCAATTCTGACATTGCTTTGACCTTAACATTTCATGACAGGCAAGTGAATATTGAAGTGCAAGATTAGATTTGTGCACCTTTCCCTATGTTTTACAAGCACCTGACTATTTTGGGCACTCCTGTAATCTATATTTTGAGGCAGAAAGAACTTTCAAAAGGTTAAAAATTAGCAAACAATGAAGGGGAGGAGTAGGAAGGTAAAAGAGGGTCTTACTCATAATGTAATTTGTGAGTAACGAAGAATCCAAGAAAGACTCTTCCAAATGGAACATCTAATACTGAATGACAATGATACATTTAAGGGGCACTGCACAACATAGAAAGGATGCTTTATCTGCCTTTCTTTGGACTTTGTACAACAGTGCTGGTGCCATAAGAAGTCATGAAAGTCTGACTACCACAGAAACAGGAGCAAAATTATCAGTATGTACTGTCTTCGTTATACTCAGGAAGAAATGCTAGGATCCTCCCCAAATAAACAGCCTCTTCTAATGAAAGGAAGTGCAGTATTTTTTGACACAGCAGTTTGAACAAATTCCTCCCCCTGTGACAATCCATGTATTTATAGACATTATGAATAGCTAAATTAACCTGAAATTTTGAACAATTAACGCTTTTTTGTTCTTTTAACTAAAAGAAAATGAGAAGCAAACCAGGGTGTATCTNGTTAAACCACGACATGTGTAAAGAAGTCTAAAAAATATATCAAACTTCACAACTCTTGTAGACAACGGAAAGGCAGAAGATATAAAAATAAACCAGGAGTAGCAGTGTTTGCTGCACTAATCCTCATTGCTATCTCTTCAACAACAAACCAGGGCATCATTTCATCCTAACCGCCTCAGGTGACTTCCTCCTGAAAAACGTCCTGACTATATTCATTTCTCATTCTATAAGTTGAGATATTTCCCATTTTACAAAGTCAAAAATCTTAAATATACATAGTTCATATATGAGTGTTCGATTCATCTGATCTATCATATCTTCCTATCTTCCTAGCTAGTAAAAAGAGAAGGGTTGATGATTGCTAGTGAAAAGACTGACTTTTCCACACAATTACCACAATTACTTATATTTCCCCAGTTCCACCATGAGAGAGCTGAAGATTCGCATTTTGTAAAGGCAGGCTCTACGCAAGATTGACACTATATTGCCATCACAATCAGTATTTCAGATTCTGTGCAACTTATTTCAGTATCTTGTTGCCGAAGATAAAAGTGTGTGCTGAAGCCTGTATCATTTGGACTGTGGCAGTAACTTAAACTGAAATTTACAAAACAGGAGTAACAGGTAGATAGATGGTAGGAGGTAGGTAGACATAAAAATAAAAGAAGAATACAGGAACTTTATATATTTTAGGAAAAGCTTATGTAGTCTCAGCCTAAAGTTTCTTTTTTTTTTCTGTATGATTTGTTTATTCTATTCTGAATTGTCTCTCACCATCTAGATGAAGACCCGTATAGATATTGTTATTCATTACAAAAAAAAAGGAAAATATTAACATTTATGTCTGTGTAATTCTAGTTTCAGCACCCAGCTGAGTTCTGCTTTTACTTTCTAGCAAACTTTTCCATACACAGTTTCGTGTAAAGAAATCAAGGTTCCTTCTTGACTCCTTCTTTCCCCTCCTCACCTCAAGAACTCAACCGAAGTAGTAAAGATTACTGTTCCCCTAAAGAGCATAGTCTGTTATTTCTACTTCATTCAATTCCACACAGATTTATGTCCACAGAAGACATAGTAAATAATCAGAATTTATTTCTGAGACCTTGCAGACCTTAACAAGATTTGCAGCAGCTATTTTCCTCAGCCTTCCTTTTTGTTCATATATTGCTGTTTCTATACTCTCTGCATTCCAGAACAATTCGAGTCCTGAAGCGGTCATTTTGTAACAACTTTCACTGACACGTGAAACAAGCGATTCTCTACATGAAGTTTAAACTAAGCTACTGTGGAGTTTTCCTAAGCCTAGCATGCAAGTTAAAAAACTACATTCCAACAACTGGAAATTCACTTTTGCATCCATCTCTTTGTAGATGCAAGCTTGACAGTAAGCTTTTTCTTTTTTCCCCTCTTTTTTCAGTTATGAGAATTCTCCTTTTTAAGCTGGCTGATCAGATCTAGATTTGGCAGTGAAAAAAAGCATGATATGTATCATAAGCTTCAACTCAGTTGCAAAGGTTTATGCCAGAGGCAAAGCTGCAGGCACAAATAAATTAAGAAATTCAAGAGGCCTAAAATGATATCGATGTCTAATGTCATAGTTTCTGTGGAAACCATCTTACAACTTTTTTAATGCCCGAAAGACAATCCCCTTCTTACTACTTTCTCTACAAAAAAAAATTTTAACTGATTGTAAACTACTACTGAACTACTTGAAAGGCTGAGAGAGTTGGGGTTGTTTAGCTTAGAGAAGAGAAGGCTCTGGGAAGACCTTATTGTGGCCTTTCAGTACTTAAAAGGGGTTTATAACAAAGATGGCGACAGACATTTTAGCAGGGCCTGTTGCAGTAGGACAAGAGGGAATGGTTTTAAACTAAAAGAGAGTAGATTCAGACTTGATATAAGGAAGAAATTTTTTACAATGAGGGTGGTGAAACACTGACACAGGTTGCTCAGAGAGGTGGTAGATGCCCCATCCCTGGCAACATTCAAGGTCAGGTTGGACGGGGCTCTGAGCAACCTGATCGAGTTGGAGATGTCCCCACCCATGGCAGGGTGGTTGGACTAGATGACCTTTAAAGGTCCCTTCCAACCCAAACCATTCTATGATTCTACAATTCTACTTATTGTATATAAACATGTTGAAACACACCGTAATGATGCTATACATTTTTCTAAGAATTCAATGAATTTAGTTCTAATTTAAAGCTTTTGTTTTTAGAAATTAACATATTTTACTTTCATAGTCAGTCCATGTTCAACCTTCTTGATAAAGTGACTTTGACAGCAGGTGCATGTAAGTCCAGTTTTATAGCACTTGTGTAGGTTTAGTTTTATAACATTTGTTCAGGTTCCTGATCCTTACTAACATAAAAAGTAGTATAATTAATTCAAATTGCACTGTTCATGCAAGATAGGCTTTCCTGAATGAATAAATTAGCAGAATCATGCCTCATTGCTCAGCTATGGACTGCTCTTCTGTCATTCTGTTTTTTGAATAGTTTTAAGAAGATTGAAAAGCTGCTAATACATAAAACATGACAACTGAGTTATACGACCACAGATACGTCTCTCTATTACTGCATAAAAAGTATAAGCTAATATTCTAACTTAATGTGGAAAATTAATAAAAATGCATATATGCTAGTAAATACATTAAAGTTATAATACAGTATATTACATATTATTTTATTTTACAATCTTTCCAAAAAAGCCAAAAATAACAATGTGAGTAGAAGTTTTCAGAATGAGTCCCTAAAACATGATACAAATACCCAGAACAATTTTAGATTTTCAGAAAGAATAAAAATAGATTAATTCACTAAAATTTGAGAGCCATATGAGACTAGGGCTTTCATCAGGTTTTATACTATAGGACTGTTAGATTTCCTTGCCAATAAAGTGTGGTACTTTGGTGGGGTTTGTGTGTCTTCTGTTCTTGCATTTAAGCAATAGAGCTGTGTCTTGACAATGATGCTGTTATGTGCCAGACCAGAGATGGGATGGACAGAAAGGAGTCTGAATCATTCCTCCTGCAGTCAGACTAAGCACTCATCTTCATGACTTCTTAAATACCTTCAGCAATTGATCATGTGTTTTCTGGAGGGTGGGATAACATGGAATCTTCAGCTAGTTCTGAAGTCTATTTTCATAGTACTGTACTAAAGCGAAATTTCTGAGACCAACAATGCAAAAGGTAGTTTACTATTGCAATGAGTATGACCACAGTTAGAGTGTTTTTAATGAAGTCTTGTGATACCAAAATAATTGTACTGAAACAAAATGGTGATAATAGTAAAAGGATTACAGTCATCAAAACAAGTCTTTTGGTTTTTTTGAAGCAACTGGAGAATATCCACATGATTTATTTCTTCTTCTGATAGACATAACTTTAAAGAAACCAGACAGTTAATCTAAATACCCACTTCAGTGAACCAGGATGTTATTATTCCCCATTTTGAGTAATGAGGACTACTTAAAAAAGGTGTGACCTTTTAACAACTTCAGTATGAGATTAACATATCATTTTACAACTGTTTTGTTATATTAAGACATTGAAAATAGTGCTTAGAGTGACTTTTAAAATATTTGAATACAATCTTGCTTGGCCTTTCACTGAAGTTTGAACTTACGTATGAAATTGCAACAATGAAATAAAATTTAAAAAGGATTTCAGAAAAATAATTATTGAGTTATTCTCAGAACTCACAATTCACGTATGCAAAATATAAATTATCATCAAGGTTAATAAGATCAGACAAAAATGTCTAAAAACAGAGCAGGTTTGTTTTATCCTGATTTTTTTTTAAAGCAGTTTCCTGTGTGATTATCAAATATACAAAATATTCTCATAATATCCCACAGATTTAAGGAATATAAATCTCTGCTGAAGAGCCATTTTAATATCATGAGTCTGTCATATCATAGTGCAATTTTTAGAATAGTCCCATAGAATTTCACCTGTGAGCAGGATAGTATGACAGCAACTACAATCTTAAATAAGATAATGCAGTTGCAAACCTGTTGCTTCTTGCAGAAAGATACCCTTTCATGGTTAAATTTAAGATGAGGTAGAGTTACGAAAAAAATAATTTTCAATCATAAAAGGAGAACTAGATTCATCCTGCAGTTTTACTCCTCATTCTATATTTAAACCATAAATATCATACAGGATTTAATGGTTTACCTCTGAAACGAAACTTATAAATACTTAGTTGTGGGATAACCAAATGTCACTAAATCTGAGGATTTCTCCACATTTTTTTGCAGCCAGCAAAGCAGTTGGTGGTTGAAACAACATTTGGTCAAGGATCTTGCTTCTTTTCAGAAGTGAAACAAATTACATTCCTTTCAGAAATATTGTTGTCATTCTATACCACACTACCTAATAACATTACTGTCACTGAGATCTTCCTGGCTTGATGACTGACAGGCTGGACCATCAAACAAGTTATATGAGATATGATAGCCATCCACAGCATTGGTATGTCTTCTTGGAGTCCTTGAGCTTGTTCCTTAGTTATGTTGGCGTCTTGAAAGGTTGTGCTCAGCAATTATGACAGGAAAATCCCTCTTATCCCTCTTCATTCATGCAAAATTGTGCTATGTCTATAGGACACAGGAACATCTAGAGCAGCTGTTAATGACAGACTAGCTCCAAGTTTTCCAGCTAATGCCAAAGTGTTTCTTACTGAATGGTATGTTTTATCCTCTGGACAACTGTAGTTGAACATCTGAAAAATATTTTCTCAGAGTATGAAATATTCAATAGAGATTTTTTTTTTTTCTTTCCCACACCAAAATCTGTTAGTCCAGCCAGAGTTACTATGCTCATTGTCTCATTTTGCATAGCCCATTTTCTTTCAGCCTTTGCTATTTCTCTTTCATTTCTGCCATGAAAGCTTAGTGCTTTCTTAGGAATAAGAAAATAGCAGACAAAACCTTGAGAAAATCTTTCAAAGTGATGTGTGGAGACTGAGACAAGGGAATCCTGTGTGCTGATAGACTTGCGCACTGCTTTGAAAGTGTCCTCCCACCTCTCACATCTGTTATAATTTGGCAGGAGGCATTCAACTTAACTTTTTATTCCTTTATATCTTTTTTTAAATGAATTTACATATATTTATTTGCATTCTTGAGCAAGCCAGGAAAAAGAGTTTAGCCTCCAAAAGCCCATGTCTGCCTGTATTTCCCTTGGCGATTAAAAGCCCTTCAGAACCCCTGTTCTTCAAGTTGTCTATCTTTACTTACTGCAGCTTGAACATATAAGTGCTCAGATGTATGTACTTTTATGTACAGAATGTAAAGCTTGTCACACGTAGCTCTGCCAGTATTTGGACAAACCAACACCCCAACCTCAAGGTCCTGCTACTGCTTCAAAGAAAATAATTGTGTGCCAGTGTGTGGGTGTTTGTGTGTGTGTGCAAGCCTATATCTATATATCAAAATAAATATTTTGGAATATAGATTATATTTGGAAACATCTATATTTTTATACATATACAAGTATTTCTGATGTATCTAAGGAGAACAAAAGCAAGCATTCAGTACAGCTCCATGTTTAAACAGACAAACCTTATAAATTTCCTTATACATGTGTGTATTTCCATTGTCAATGAAAGAAGAAAAGCATTCATTTGGCAGGAGTATTTAGGCTTGCTCACAGTGTGATTTGGCTGGTAAATAGAGGCACTTCTCTCAAACACATGGTAAGTGGTAGAGAATGCAGCAGCTATATCAGATGTTTATGAAGAGGAATTCTGCTATTGCTAAAGCATCACTAGAGGTGAAATATGGGAACAGAAAAGGAGCTACTAAACTCAAGATCTTTTAGTAAAGATGATACTATGTTGCAGAAGCAGCTTCTTTTGAATGAAGTTTTGGCTAATGCTGGTGTGGGTTATACAAAGGAAGAAAACATGAGGCGCTCACTGCTGCAAATTGCTCTTCAACAGGCATTGGACACAGCAACAGCGTCTCTGCACAAAGAATGATGAAAAGATTAAATGAGGAAGAGATTGACTAAGTGACTTATGTTTTCTATTTATAACTTCTGCAATTTGTTGTCATGGAATGAAACTCATATTTCCATACACTATTTACATAAAAATAATTGCTGACAGTACAAAGTAATGTTTATCTGTGAGTGTTTAAACATTCGAAATGACAACTCAGGGATCCATGTCATAGCAAATGCAAATCACAACTTTCTTAACTAATGCTTATATCAGATTTACATGAATGCATAAACTGACAGTATACATAATATAATTTAGACTATAAACTGATATATAGTCTTATCTTTCATATTTAAAGTGTTTAGAAGAAGAGAATATGCACCATCAGCCACATACAATAATTACAAAAGGTTTAGTAAAACAACTGTTTTGCTGTTCATTATATTAGAATTATTATAGTAGAATTATTTCCTGTGCTATCTTAGGTAAATTCTAATGATGATTTAGATGGAATACTATGACAGATCATTAGGAAAACCCTATTGTGAATAACTACGTATAAGTTACAGCCTCGTAGCATACATGCATATTAAGATTTATGTGGTATAGATATAGAACATCTATTTCATCACAGGTGTTGTTAGCAAACTTAATGTATCATCAGTATGTTTGCTGGACTGAGAGGAAAAGCTAAGACTGATCTAGCCCCCACATTAGTAATGCCTGTAATACATTTGTTACTAACCTTGGTTCTGTAGCTTTTCCCTTCTCCATTCGCACAGGCAGTATGTGGCAGCAGACTTTCAATTTTTTGATAGGTTGATGTAGCAATCTAAAATGTTTATTTAAAAACTTAATTAAAAATGTCCAAAAGTCTAAATGTCTTGGTTACATTTCTTTTTTAATGAAATATTAATGAAAGGAGTTCAATTTCTGATTGTACTAAATGTCATTTAAAATTTGAAACAAGTCTGTAAATTAATAAAGCTGTTCATCATTCATCACAAGTCCAATGGATCAAGAACCTTATTTTAATAATATTAACTGCTTTCATCCATTTTGTTTCTCACATTTTATTTAAAAGTTCTTGTCAAGTATTTCTTCTCCCTTCTCACAAACCTAAGTAGCATTCGGGAATTTATAATTAGCAAAGTGAAAAAGTTATGAATTCTTCTGTTAAGTATTAAAATGTTATGTGCTTGGGACAATGCTGTCACATACTTTACAATCAACTAAAGGTGACTATAGTAACTACAGCTTGCCACTACAGTACTACAGTAACTACAATGCTACTACAACACTATGGTAACTGCAACACACTACTGCTACCGCAACATACTGAACTGCATTCTGCATAGTGAGCACAGCAATATGAGAAGATGATTCTGAGGCGAACAGACCTGAGACCTGACCACTCTTTAATATGACAACTCAACCTGAGTGCAGTTAAGTTTTCTTCTGCCTGGGGGTCCAAAGTTGCATGTTTCAATAATGGAAGTAAGAAAACAGAGATATGGTCAATATGTGTCACTGGAGTTATTTTATTTTCTCCAAGAAACATTCAACAGTGCATCTTGTTAATTTCTAAATATGAAATGGATTAAAAGTAACTTATATATGAACACTTCAGTGGAAAGAAAATTTACTAATATTTAATTTTATTAAAGCAAAAGTCCCAAATTTTTAAATCCATCTGAAGTTGAATGTTTCTCTAGACATGTTTGCATATGCATATTACAACATATCCTTTAGCCACTGTGGCTAAAACAATATAAACAAAACCACAAGATTAAATGGTAGTGTTGCCATATAGGTCAAGAGATGGACCATGGGAAATCAGGAGAATTCCCAAAGTAGAGACTAAAATGGCAGCTGGAGTTTCAAACCCAAGAGAAGGGCACGGATTTGTGCTGGTATTTGGAGTCATAAGTCTGTCAGCTGTAGTTCTCACAGATCGATTAACACGTTTAAATTCAAATGGAATTTCGAGTGAGCAGAGACTTAAGAAACCAGTTACGTGTGGGAACTCGCACCATCATTGAATGATTTTCTTGGGCTGGTGCAGAGGACATGGTAAAGAGTTGAAGCAATATGATTTAATCGTTTGTTAGTTTTACTTCAAAACTGCTGTTAGAAAGTGAATACACAGTTTTCAGTAATTTTCTGACAGTTAATAATAGAATATTTTTCTGTAATAATCTAATAATCGAAAATATAATACAAAAGATACTTTTCAGTAAGCATTCAGAAGAATTTTCCTTTCTTTTCTTTTTGTCATCCCCTTTTTTCTTTTCTCTTCTGTACAGTGTAAGTGTTGAAAACAGTACCTGGTTTTCAACCCAGTAAAATAAACTAACATCTTTAACCTAATGATACTCACAAAATGAATGGCTTTATATGACAGATTCCTCACCTCAAAATCAATGTTGGAAAAAAAATTATTACCTCTGCTAGGTATATTTCTTGGCTTCATATAAACCCAAATAACTTTCTTTTGACTTTTTAATCTTTCTTCTTTTAGTTTCTGTATCTCCATACTCATGCAATCAGCTCAATATACAGTTTACTTACCCTAATGTTTTCAGTTTTCTGATATATGTTTTACTTGTTCTGAATTCTTGCAATTTTTCTGCTCAGTGGCAAGTGAAACTTGTAAGCATAAACAGCTATTGGTAGTCAATAATTACAATAATCCAAAATTCATGGTGTTTATCAGTTGGATGATTTATAAACCAGTTAGACATCATGTGACAAAATCAAGGCTGAATGTCCCCTTTGCACACAATATTCACATAGCTCCAACTGCCCTAGAATTTCCAAAATAGATATTTCAGCTTATAATCTGTTATCAAGAAAAACAAAATCAGTGTAGACTTGGTGATACTAAGATAAACATATTCATAAAACCAATATAAGTAAGTTTTAAATGTATTTTGTGAGAATAAATGTCTTCCTGTGGTCTTCTGTAGTAGAAGTATAAAGATATATATGTGAACAAATACGCCTGCACTTATCACCACAGCTTCCAAACACCAATAGTCTACTATTACAGACCATGTAAAACATTGTGATACAGAAATACAATAGATTTTAGCTGAAAAAACTAAATTGTCTTTTCTTATTGGTTTCATTTATTTATATATCGACAACTAGCAAAATTTTCTACAAAAAATTAAGGTGAATACGCTAAAAGAAAATTTATTATTGTCTTTAAAAATGAGAGACCGCTCAAGAAAATAGGTGACTACAATACACTCAATGGGGGGGTGGTGGTCTGTGTTTCAGGATCCCAGTTTCAAAAATGGCTCAAACCAAATATTTTCTTTAATATTTTCACCACAGCTTATTATCCTAGGCACATCTGATAGTGTTTTGGTATTAGTCTTTCTGATATTAGACAGTTTTAAGCAATTTGCACTTTGTATTTGAAAGGCAAGTAAATCCAGTTTACACAATAGAAATTTGTAGAAAATTTAAATCAGGTACCTATATGGATTCACAGTGAATTTAACCAAAAACATATGTATTGGAAATAAATTGGCCTAGCTACTTGAAAATAGTAGAAAGCTTTTTTTGCATGCAAAATAAGTAATGTTAACTTATTATAACTCTATAATTCCTGATTGTTCTGTTTGCTGACTGTTGTGGTTTAACCTGGCAGGCAGTCAAACACCACACAGTTGCTCGCTCACTCTGCCCCGCCCTCCCAGTGGGACAGGGAGAGAATCGGAAGGATAAGAGAGAGAAAAACTCGTGGCTTGAGATAAAGACAGTTTAATAAAACAGAAGAGGGAAAATAATCATAATAATGATAGAATATACAAAATGAGTGATGCA